>CM053254.1:36492101-36784601 GCA_028583405.1 Pogonophryne albipinna | reverse complement strand
TTTTCACTGAAGTTATGAGAAAACCGTGTTTCATGGTGAGCATTGTGTTGCCATGGCAACGGCATTTGAAGAAATCTCAAAACTGTCCCGTAGATGTGGCTGGACTGTTAGCACATATGTGAAGTTTGAGCACTTTTTGAACACTTTAAAAAGCTGAATATTTTAAAAAGTATAACATATTTTGAAAAGTTGAAAGTTTCCCATCATGTGTTGAAAAGGCTGAATAGTTTGATATTTGAATGGTTCCTGCAGCTGAAATTAGGCTGAAGGAGTTAAATAAAGATATGAAATGTAAGTAGTAGTGATTGAATGTTTACAAACACCTGTGTGTGTAAACCATAGACTGTATATATAAATGGACGTAGTGTCCGTGACGTCACCCATAGGATTCTGCAGAGTTGCCGTGAAGCCCTTAGTAGGCGGAGTCGGCCACTAACGGCTCGACTGTGACGTCAGAGTCTAATCCCGCCTGCTCCAAATAAGGGCAAAGAGGCGGAGCCGAGGCGGGACCTGTTGCCTCCGAACTGGAAGTAAACAGAGCTAGCTCAGGCTAAGAAGCTAAGCTAACATGAAATACATGCATACCAAGTTACTGCTAACAGTGTAGTTCCCCTATATAAACGTTACATTCATAATCAAATGAGACAATCTGCAAGAGAATTAGCTATATTTTGTTATTCTTAATGCTTGTCATTCACATGTTGAGAAAAGACGGACTCCACCGCCCGGACCTAACGGAGCCGCAGTGGGCTAGCTCCGGGACGCCGGCTGGAGCTAGCCCCCTGCGGCTCCGTTAGCTCCGGCGGCCACCACTGGGATAATTGGGTCCCCTATTAACATTTGCTCCCGTTTAGCATTATGGGCGTCATGGCCATAGACTATAAAAGTCTTACCCAAGGCTGAATCATAAACTAAAATGTATATGTATGCATAAAGGGTTACGTCCTTAGCTGGCTAATAAGTAGCAAGCTAAGCTACCAAGCACACAAACATCTGCGAACGGGGTTAACATGTATAATATTATAATTTTAGACTTCTTGGAAGTTCTGTTAGTACATTCAAACGCACATCACAACATTTTAATTGTCTGGTATTTGTAACAATATTCCCTAAAAGGCACAATCACCACGAACACGGCTAAAGGGTCAAGTACAGTACTATGACTAACTAACGTTGTAGCCTCTATGGTTGTAGCGGTAGCCTAGCAGAGTGGACAAGTTGCTGTTAGCTGACAGTGAGGCATGTACATGTCCATCAAAGTGACCACGCCCTAATTTATGCAAAAGCTTTAAGGCTTATTATTAATTAAACAGATGAGTTGAGAAAAAATGCACCCCCCACACAGTAGTCATGAAGGGGGAATCTAACTATACAGAGAATATGGTTTTTTGAACCACGATTTAAACATGTTTATTTCTGCTGTAAAGTTGGGCATTTTAACATGAGGGTCTATGGAAATGCTCCCTTCTGCAGCCTGCTCCTACTGGCCACTAGATGAACTGCAGTGTGTGGCACTTCCGTATTGGCGTCCCGGCTCTTCCCCAGAGTTTGCCGCTTGGTGTAAACCCAGAGATCAAAGGTTTCCATGGTGTCTGCTCTGATTACATGATGTCACTCACGTGTGTGTGGCTCCAATCTGCCCAGCAACACCATGACAACCATTTGCAGCACTGAGTCCCATAAGAATGCATTGGGGATTATATCTGACAATTTTGCCACCTGTTCAAAAACTATGGCTCTTATAAAAAAATTACCAGACCGTGAGCCCCAATGAACTGAAATATGTTTTTTGGGGGGGTTTTGTGTGCAAAATGTGGAGACGGGAGCAGTTTATCTAAAGTGTACTTCTCTCTGCTCTGAAGAATGATCTGGAACAATTTAACATGGGAATCAATTGAGCTAGCTGGACTGTTTCTCTCTTCATGCCCTCAAGAGGCATTTTGTTTAATATTTTTTTCTTATTTTTCAACCTAGGAGAGGTTTTCCTACGTTTTTCATGAAAAAATATGTCTGAGGAGTGTAGGGTTTGGGAATTATGGCAAGTTTAAAACATTTTTGGGGGAGAATTTCGAGCTGTCCTGCACTCTGTTTTGAGATCAAAGCACACACTAGAGTTAACGAGCTGCTCCATTCACTCTAATGTTAAAATCTGAAAAAGGCCTCTCTGCTAAGCTCCAAACTAACTTCAATATCTCAAAAAATTTAAAAGATATCAGAAATCTGAATATGAATTGAATAGCTGAAGGTCTTGTGACCATTTGAAAGTTAGAATGAAGTGTCTAGCTGAAATTATGTGGAAGGAGAAGCATTTGGCGCAAAGTTTAGGAAAAGTGGATTTGAAGGCATCTCCCATTGACTTCAATGTTAAAAAAAAGAGTTTAAAAAGCTGAATATATCAAAAAGTATGAAATATTGTGAAAAAGTTGAAAGTTTCCCATCAATTGCTGAAAAGGCTGAATAGTTTAATAGTTGAATGGTTTCTGTAGCTGAAAGTAAGCTGAAGTTATGGAGAGCTAAAGTATTGGCTGATTTGAAGGCTCTTCCCATTGACTTCAATGTTAAAAAAAGAGTTTAAAAAGCTGAATATTTCAAAAAGTATGAAATATTTTGAAGAAGTTGAAGGTTTCCCATCGATTCCTGAACAGGCTGAATAGTTTAATATTTGAATGGTTTCTGTAGCTGAAAATAAGCTGAAGTTATGGAGAGCCAAAGTATTGGCTGAAATAATAATAATAAGTGGAAAGAATAAAGAATCGAAGAACTATAGTGGAATGCTGTAAACAGCATTCGCACTAATAACGGACAAAAGGAGTGCAAATACAATTTATTGAAATGTGAACTAAAAGTTATCAAGCATGAACCATCATCATTTTTTTTTAAATAAAAACGAAATAATATACATAAGTTACACTAAATGTTAATCTGTTAATTGACAGGCTAGGCCTGTGCAGGTGGTAACAGCTATGCCCAGCATGGGCTAAGTTCTGTAGGTGCAGCTGGTGCAGGTCCTCCTCCATCAGGCCTGGTCCTCCTCCCTCAGGCCTGGTCCTCCTCCATCAGGCCTGGTCCTCCTCCCTCAGGCCTGGTCCTCCTCCCTCAGGCCTGGTCCTCCTCCATCAGGCCTGGTCCTCCTCCCTCAGGTCTGGTCCTCCTCCCTCAGCCCTCTCTGGCCAAAGCAACAGACAGGACGTTCATAAAGCTGAGATTTCCCCCAAAGTCTCTAATCATCCATCCTGTGAATATGAGAGGGGAACAAATAGTGTAATAGATGCTTTGGACAATAAGAAATATAAAGTTAACTGTTGTGTTGCTCAGTTTTTTAGATTGAAAGGGTTTAATAATACAATCAAAAGGAGAGGCACCGTAAAATAAAGATTGGTCTTTCAATACATTGTGTTGATTTTGTCTTTTGAATTCTTTGTCTAAAGTCAAGTAGCTAGAACTGTTACTTATAGTTTGAATGATACAGTCTCGTTATAATGTTTGGAGGAGGCATCACAGGTAAGAGCACCATTTGTTGTGTTCCATCCACAACAAATGCACACAGATTGATGTGTGTGTATTTATTTATCTACTATTTCTTGAATCATTACTGTCAGTCCAAAACAAGAGATTTTGTTTTGGTAACATTTAAAAAAACATTATCTCTTTTCCACTACACTATCTTGAATACTTTAGTTTTTATGTCACTACATTTATCTAACAGCTTTAACATTGTAAAGGTGTCACTTCGGACTCTGGGTAATTATGACAGCATGTCCTACTATTTTGAGAGTTTGAACAAACCAGACCTGCATCTATTAATGTAGAAAATAGTCAGCACATTAAACCATTATGAAAGTAATAATTAGTTAGCTCATTGTTCAAAATGAGCTCCAACTGCAACAGTTAAGTCAACTCGTGCATCGGTAATAACAATAAATCAAATGATATAATAGTATAACTTGTGTCTACTTTAAATACTTTAACAACACTTTCCTAATTATACTAGCATACTTTTACCAAAGTAACATTAACATGTTTAAATGGACGGCTTTTGTAAGAGAGTATTTCGTATAGTGTAGCATGGTCTACTTGACACAGGGCCGTATTCACCATATACATTGGGGGGGACACATCCCCCCCCAATATTCAGATACACTCAAAATGTCCCCCCCCCAATAAATAGCACAAAAAAAAAAGTTTTAATTTTTTAATTAAAATAAAATTGCTATTCTATGACTTCTTTATTTTGGTTATTTGTATACTTGAAAATCTATATTTTCTGTTATTGTGAACTTCACCAAAATGATATTTCTTTTCATATGTAAATTGGTTCCTTATTTTGTACCCGGGGGTGTATTTCGCTGTTGCACGTCTGAGTCCACCTTCAGTTAGCTTGATACTCCAAGCAGGTCAGTCATGTTTTAATTTGCCCTCCATCAGTTCTGGTATCTTTTCTAGTTAGCCCTAAAGTAATCTATATTATTTTATTTCGTAATGGTAATGTTAATTAACCCTCCGGTTTAGCTTCTTTGTCTAAGTAACTTGTAGTTCTGATGTTAAAACTGAACTTTTCAGGAATAGTAGCTAACTAGCTGTGGGCTAGCTGGTTTCAGTTGTTAGCCAGGGTTTGGCGGGCTAGTGTCAGCTATGTGGAAAATGACGGTGTCGTTTTGGATGTAATCCAATAGATATTTATTCATGTGGATTATTTCTATTTTATTTTGTAATTTGTACGGTGTGGAAAGATTTAAAACTGTGATGTGTGACATCTATGGAATACCAAAGGTGCCAGAATTAATTAAATAATAAATACTCTACAATTATTATGAAATAGTATTTCATAATCGTCAGAAGCATTTAAAATATACTCACACGCAGGAGGTTTGCAGTGTGCATCATAGCTTGTGCTGGGTTTAGAACGCTCAGAATTGCTAATAAACATGTTTAATTATCTTATATCCAGCGCGGCTGACCCGTATTCATCACATCAGCAACTGCAGATCACCGAGGTCAAGCTGTAAGCATGAGCAAGAGGACGGGTGGCAGTCCCTTTCGACAGTTTTTTGGGCAGCCTCAGAAAAGAAAAAAAGTAAGTTAAGAGCAGTGAGAAAGTGAGTATTGTTACCAGTCAGATAGCTTGTTTACTGATAATATTTATTCCATGTTCACTCTGGTGTGTTCAGAGTAAAGAGAGAGAGGGAGAGAGAGAATGTGAGCATGGCAACCAGACAGGGAGAGTGTGCGCTGGTGACATGGAGAGTCAGAAAGGAGCTATATTGATGGTTAAGACAGAATAATGACAACATAGCAGTCTAATGTTAATGTACAGACTCCTGTGTACCCCCATATGTATAATGTGTATCAACAGTCTTTCTAGTCAATAGTTTACTGATATTTCTTTCCCAAACCTGTCCGCAAACCTACAAAGCGTTACACCTGTCAGGCTGCAGCCCATATCCATCCCGATGCCCAGTCCTTGTACAGAGTCCAATTCTACAATGCCTTGGACACAGTGAATACTCAATTCATAGAGAGGTTTGAACAAGCTGGATTCCACAAGCTGCAGCAGCTTGAAAATGTGCTGCTACACGGAGACATGGACAAGGTGGTAGAAGAGTATCCTGAATTGAATTCAAGACTACTGCAGGTGCAGCTGGCCATGTTTGGGGCTAATTACACCTATGAAACAAGCTCAGATGTTGCTAGCATTATTCGGGAAATGGTGCCAGAGGTGAGAGGTCTCTTCGGTCAGGTGGAAGCTTTAGTAAGGCTTCTGTTGGTCGTCCCTGTCTCTTCTGCAGAGGCTGAGAGGAGTTTTAGTGCCCTGAGGAGGCTTAAGACATGGCTTAGATCATCGATGAGTCAAACGAGGCTGAATAATGTGGCCATATGTCATGTGCACCAGAAGAAACTGGACAGACTGGACCTTGAAGGAATATGCCAGTCTTTTATCAGTGCCAACGATAAGCGCAAAAAGGCTTTTGGGTCCTTTACTTGAGGGTTGGGCTTTTTGGGCGGGTGTCTGGGAGGAAGTTGGGGGTCTTTTTGATTTTGAATGAGCGGCAAGCAGCTAGTGCGAGTCGTGGCTGTAAAACAAAAGGGCAATAAAGTGTTCCTGTTTCTACTGAAATTGCGTGGCACAGACCTTTCTATGGATTGAAATGCTTTAATGTGATTATGGTTATAGTTGTACTTTATTCATCCCTAATCTCTGCCATTATAAACAACAAAACAAGAAAAGCTAAACTAGATAAAATAGGGCGATGTAATACAATGCACAATTAGACATTATGGTAAAACATTTTAACCAGTTAACCCCCAAGCCTGTTTTTCAGGTCTCAGGTTTGAAAATGACATTCCCAGAACAATTGACTATATCTTCACTTCTAAAAATGGTTAAATGAATAATCTTTTTTCTCAAAGCAACGATAAACCTGTGAGTTGGATGTAGAAAAAGTCAGAATCAATATAGATGTTTTTAAAGTAAATTCAGATTGAATATATTAAAAAAATGTAAATGATAGTGTCCGTGCAAAAAATAAACCATTACTTATAGTGAAAACCACCCTTGAATGATGGGATAGTAGACTAAAAGCTTTAGGAATCCAAACTATAACATATAATAAGTACCCTGTATCAAGATTGATGCGAAACAAGTATTTCCAAGGCACACCTTTATATGATCATTATAGTTATACAAAATAAGAGAAAAACAGAATAACAGGTATGAAATCATTCCAACTCATACTACAGTTTAAAAAGGGAGTGATTTGTAAAATATGCATAAAGAAAAAGTAAATCTGTTCCTGCTTTTAACTTCAACATTTAAAAAAAAATCTTCCCAGGGGAGCATGCCCCCGGACCCCCCTAGAGGAGGTTAGGTCCCCAGCCCGCCCACACCCCCCGTCAAATTGTCCCACCCACATTGAGGATGCTTCCTACACCCATGCCTGAGACACAGTATCGTGACTATTGTTGTGTTTTGCCCCCACGGGCAGGGGCATGGGGTTTAACAGGTTTTAAAGTATCCAATGTGTTAGTGATTTTTTATGTATTTTCCTTTAGAATGGCAGGAAATTAGTATTCAAATTTGTATTGAATTTTTGGTCCCCCCCAATGTTGACTCCATGAATACGGCCCTGACTTGACTTATCTAACCGAAGTGATCGTTACGTTACTTTGCAAACCGTTTTTTCACTTGAATATTTGGGATCTGAATTTGAACATTCCAATTTTTTTCACTTGAATTTTTACATTTTTATTTCACATAGGTACATTCGGAGCAAAAACATTCAGATACATGATTTTCAAAGTAATTATTTTCAATGCTATAAATTCGGTGTCTAATAAAATTCAAATACTTCTGTCTCTTGTTTGCTTCCATAGTTAGAGTTGATGACGTCACATTCCCATTCCCTATTACGTATTCCCAGCTAACGGTTAGCTTAGCATGAACATTGGAAGCAGGGAGAAACAGGTAAATTTTTACATTTTAAACAAGATTTCTTGTCTTATAATATGTCTTTGAACGTTTAGGTTGCTTAATCCATAAGCAAACATAAATTGCAATGGGTCCACAAGTAACCATAATTCCCATATAGAATATTGCATTACATGATCTTTAAAGATGAATTACAGTTTATTTTCTCTCTGTATGTTTCCTCATTTAATTCAATGTGTTTGGTTAACCTAAATGTTTAAAAGGGTCTCCATGTGTATCCTGCCGTTAGAAATGTATGATACTTTATCTGCATCAGATTAAGCCTTTTTAGTTTTGAAATACTGATTTGGCAAGATCTTTTTGATCCTTAAAACAATTAAATCTGGGCAAATCTCGATAAACGGTTTGTGGTGAGTTGCAACTGGTTCTGCTTGAAAATATGACCTAAACGAGTTTCCTTCTACACAATTGAATGATGAATATGGGTGAGTGTTGTAAGCAACAAAGGCAAACGTATGGTCTAAAGAGAAAGTGTTGCTACAAATGCAGAAATAAAGAAGCAAGCCAATGTCAACAACATAGTACAAAGCAGACACAATAAACATGTGTTCTTTTTTTTTAATATACTGTTAAAATATAATTTAAAATTGAGTTGTCACAATAGAAACAGATAATTTTTTTTAAGAACAATTATGAATATAAAAAAAGCAGTAAACAATAGTTCAAGCTATGAATCTAATTTTACCACAAAATAAACACAGCCAACAAAGATGTAGACGTTGATCGGGCAGTGGCATCAGATGAGTAGAAAACTCGGTTGGGAGTTACATATTTCCCCTCGCCTTACTCTGAATATGGAGAGCTCATCTGTAAAAGGAAAAGGAGAACATTACCAGCAGCAGAACATAGAGGACTCGTCTATAAACTTGAATCGTTTTTCGGATGACCTTCCCTGTCTGCGGCTCTCACTCAGTTTAAGAAATACATCTTTAAAAATGTAGAGATTAGAGACATATTGTGTCATTCTTGAAAAACAATCAGCAACTGCCCGCACAGCTGGGTGACCTTCAAATGTTCATTCAAAACGAGTCTATATAGATCATGGGTGGCGCCAGAGATTTTCTTTTGGGGTGCTGTGGGGTAGCTTGACGTTTCATAGAGGGTGCTCAAACATGTAGGGTTTCCCATTAAGGTACCGGCGCTACAGTGGAAACACTCCCCACACGCACACACAGTGTACCCGCGACTGTTACAATGAAGGCTCGATAATCAGCTCACGGCATATACAGTTGCAAGAAAAAGTATGTGAACCCTTTGGATTCTCCACACATAGCGTTGTGTGTTCCTTCCAAACAACTCAACTTTGGTTTCATCTGTCCACAGAATATTTTGCCAGTAGTGCTGTGGAACATCCAGGTGCTCTTTTGCACACTTCAAACGTGCAGCAATGTTTTTTCTGGACAGCAGTGGCTTCCTCCGTGGTGTCCTCCCATGAACTCCATTCTTGTTCAGTGTTTTACGTATCGTAGATTCGTCAACAGAGATGTTAGCATGTGCCAGAGATTTCTTTAAGTCTCTAGCTGACACTCTAGGATTCTTCTTCACCTCATTGAGCATTCTGCGCTGTGCTCTTGCAGTCATCTTTACAGGACGGCCACTCCTAGGGAGAGTAGCAACAGTGCTGAACTTTCTCCATAGACAACTTGTCTTACCGTGGACTGATGAACATCAAGGCTTTCAGAGATACTTTTGTAACCCTTTCCAGCTTTATGAAAGTCAACAATTCTTAATCGTAGGTCTTCTGAGAGCTCTTTTGTGCGAGGCATGGTTCACATCTGGCAATGCTTCTTAAGAATAGCAAATTCAAAACTGGTGTGTATTTTTTATAGGGCAGGGCAGCTTTAACCAACACCTCCAATCTCGTCTCATTGATTGGACTCCAGGTTGGCTGACTCCTGACTCCAATTAGCTCTTGAAGAAGTCTTTAGCCTAGGGGTTCACATCAGAGTCCTGCACGGGTCTGATTTTCAAGACCCGCTCCCGCCCCGCACCCGCGACGTGCAATACCGAACCCGCCCCGCTATCCGCACATATTGCCAATTAGTTCCGCAACCCGACCCGACCCGTCGGCACAAGATCCGCAACCCGACCCGAACTCGCATAGCCTATATACGAGCAGTGAAAACGTGCAATTATTAACACACGAAGTTGCATATTTGTCTCAAAAAGCGTGGGATGTTGGTTATTTTCTCCATCTAGGATGACACCAAAATCCTCCCAGACGTTGGATTTCGCTCTTGAGGAAGTGTTATTGAAAATGTTGTATTCCCCGCTAGAGAGCTTCACCTCAGCCATTTCGAATGTGGCGCGCTCAGCAGCAGATTGATGCGCTGCAGAGGTTATGATTATGTGCGGTCCCGCGGGGGAGAGGTCTGGGGATTTAAACATTAAACTAAATTATTATTATTTTAATATATTTATTATGCAATACCCGCGACCCGACCCGCATCATCTTTGTTTTACCCATAACCGAACCCGGAAATAAGCGTTTGAAAAAATACCACCCGCAAATCACCTTTTTTGCGGGTACCCGACCCGATGCAGGATTCTGGTTCACATACTTTGTCCACCCTGCACTGTGAATGTTTACATGGTGTGTTCAATAAAAACATGAAAACATATCATTGTTTGTGTGGTATTAGTTTAAGCAGACTGTGTTTGTCTATTGTTGTGACTTAGATGAAGATCAGAACACATTTTATGACCAACTTATGCAGAAATCCAGGTCATTCCAAAGGGTTCACATACTTTTTCTTGCAACTGTAGGTGTAAGCAGGGGTAAAGTGCTGTTTTTTATAAGTGGAGGGTGGACCTAATGTCCTAGGGGGGTCCGAGGGCATATTCCCCCAGGAAGATTATTTTTAAAATATATAAGTTAAAAGCATCAATCTGGTGCACTTTGAGAGCAAAATGAAGAGATCTATGGATACATCTCTCAACACCCAGATGAAACAGAACTGTAAACAGATTTTCTATTTCTTTATGGATATTTTACAAATCACCCTTTTTAACTGTATTCTTGTTTTACTGTCATATAGTATTTCATACCTCTTTTTCATTTATTCTCTTATTTTTGAACTATAATGATCATATAAAGTTGTGCCTTGGAAATACTTGTTTACATAAATGGAGATCAGACAGTTTGAGACCTGAATAACTTAGACTAAATGTATCTATCTAAACACAAAGAGACTCCTTTACCTCACTGAGCTGACGTTATCTGACAGGAGAGGACTTTCCCTTTTACACTGAACAAAAATATAAATGCAACACTTTTGTTTTTGCTCCCATTTTTCATGAGATGAACTCAAAGATCTAAAACATTTTCTATAGACACAAAATAACCATTTCTCTCAAATATTGTTCACAAATCTGAAAAGATCTGTGATAGTGAGAACTTCTCCTTTGCAGAGATAATCCATCCCACCTCACAGGTGTGGCATATCAAGATGCTGATTAGACAGCATGATTATTGCACAGGTGTGCCTTAGGCTGGCCACAATAAAAGGCCACTCTGAAACGTGCAGTTTTGCTTTATTGGGGGGGTCTGGGGGGGTCCGAAAACCAGTCAGTATCTGGTGTGACCACCATTTGCCTCACGCAGTGCAACACATCTCCTTCGCATAGAGTTGATCAGGTTGTTGATTGTGGCCTGTGGAATGTTGGTCCACTCCTCTTCATGGCTGTGCCAAGTTGCTGGATATTGGCAGGAACTGGAACACGCTGTCGTATACGCCGATCCAGAGCATCCCAAACATGCTCAATGGGTGACATGTCCGGTGAGTATGCTGGCCATGCAAGAACTGGGATGTTTTCAGCCTCCAGGAATTGTGTACAGATCCTTGCAACATGGGGCCGTGCATTATCATGCTGCAACATGAGGTGATGGTCGTGGATGAATGGCACAACAATGGGCCTCAGGATCTCGTCACGGTATCTCTGTGCATTCACAATGCCATCAATAAAATGCACCTGTGTTCGTCGTCCATAACATACGTCTGCCCATACCATAACCCCACCACCACCATGGGCCACTCGATTCACAACATTGACATCAGAAAACCGCTCACCCACACGACGCCACACACGCTGTCTGCCATCTGCCCTGAACAGTGAAAACCGGGATTCATCCGTGAAGAGAACACCTCTCCAACGTGCCAGACGCCATCGAATGTGAGCATTTGCCCACTCAAGTCGGTTACGACGACGAACCGGAGTCAGGTCGAGACGCCGATGAGGACGACGAGCATGCAGATGAGCTTCCCTGAGACGGTTTCTGACAGTTTGTGCAGAAATTCTTTGGTTATGCAAACCGATTGTTGCAGCAGCTGTCCGAGTGGCTGGTCTCAGACGATCTTGGAGGTGAACATGCTGGATGTGGAGGTCCTGGGCTGGTGTGGTTACACGTGGTCTGCGGTTGTGAGGCCGGTTGGATGTACTACCAAATTCTCTGAAACGCCTATGGAGACGGCTTATGGTAGAGAAATGAACATTCAATTCACGGGCAACAGCTCTGGTGGACATTCCTGCTGTCAGCATGCCAATTGCACGCTCCCTCAAAACTTGCGACATCTGTGGCATTGTGCTGTGTGATAAAACTGCACGTTTCAGAGTGGCCTTTTATTGTGGCCAGCCTAAGGCACACCTGTGCAATAATCATGCGGTCTAATCAGCATCTTGATATGCCACACCTGTGAGGTGGGATGGATTATCTCGGCAAAGGAGAAGTGCTCACTATCACAGAGTTTTTCAGATTTGTGAACAATATTTGAGAGAAATGGTTATTTTGTGTATATAGAAAATGTTTTAGATCTTTGAGTTCATCTCATGAAAAATGGGAGCAAAAACAAAAGTGTTGCGTTTATATTTTTGTTCAGTGTAGAAACAGCTTCTAATATCCGTTAGCGTAGCTAACTAACCAGATGCTAACAACAACAATCTCCGGTACCGGTGCTCTCTCTCTCTCGCTCACTCGTGCGCTCGTGCCACACACACAGAGCCGTGCTTGAAACACCCAGAAGTACTTGTACTGTACTGTAGAGCAGTGCTTCTCAAAGTGTGGTCCGCGAGCGATTGCATCATATAGCCCAGCGCAACACCTTGATCACACATGTTTCCACTTCTTTGTACCAGTTTCAGGTGATTTGTAATCTGTTCTAGAAAAACGATGTGTTTTGGGATATTTGTGGAGTTAGGTGGTCCGTGAGTGTTTTTTTATTGGTTAAGTGGTCCTTGGTATGAAAACGTTTGAGAAACACTGCTGTAGAGCAACAGTCAGGACAGTATAACCTGATAAACTAAGTCAAAGTTATGGGCCCAGGAAAATATTTCCTCAACAGGTACAGTCCACCAAATAGCAAAGAATGGCAAACTCACGCTGTTAATGTCGAAGCATAGGTGCTCACTGAGCATGTCAAACTCCCCAGGAGTCATCGGGGGCTCAGGAGACTGACAGGAAGAGGGTGTGGTGGTGGTATTAGAGCTGCAATCACAGCGAAAGGCAGAATGAGTCCAGAGACAGTGAGGCTGCTTCTGTGATATTATAGCATTTTCTAGATAATTTTCAGTTGTGTAATTCTCCTATTGGTTGATTTGATAGCACACTCAATATCCCATAGTCATCATCTTAAGTCTGATAACTACACGTCAGGGTAAAATTGATGATCAAAAATGTATAAGTCTCTCAATGAACTCACCGCAATTGTGAGATTGGGATCAGGGTAGATGTTATGTATGGATGGACTGGAAGATAAGAGAGATTAGTGTTAGTGATTTAAATCAACCACTGAGAAACATGAATGGTTTGCACTCTTACCTTTGCTTGGCTGAATGTTGTAAAGCCGTCCGAAGGCTTCATCTTTGGGAATGTCGGGGTAGAGGAACTTGAGCGGGTTCTCTGGGACCACCCCCTCTGAGATCACTTTGTAGTCTCGAATGATGTCGGCAAATGGTAGGGCGCTAAGCCGATTTTTGGTGTATGGCTCCACAGAGTTGAATTTAACCTCTCCTGTTGTGAAAAGACAGTGTTAGCATAGCGGAGCATCAATAAAGAAAACAGGAACTATGTAATGCGGCTTTCACACCAGCGCTTTTCCCTTTCTAGCTCCGAGCTAGAGCTTTTCTGGTTCAGCTCCGGTTTCCCTTTTCTGCTCCCGCTCTGTTCACACCGCCCAGCACACGACCGGTGCTGCCGCTGCTGTGTCATGACGTCACCGTTTACATCGCTGATTTGCTCCCCAACGGCGTTACGGCGCTCACAACAACAACAACGGGGAACTGCGTCGGGTCGATGATCGTGTTGCTTTTAATCATACGAAGCCAGATTAAATTAAATAACGACTTCTCCAACCTTATACTTTGCTCCAGAGTGCTGTGGTTCATTGTTTATTAATGTGTTTCTGCGGCATTTACCGACCGCTGCAGTGTTGGCTGCTCTTCCACGGGAGTTTATTCTCCGTTAGCTCCCGGTTAGCTCACACTGCAGCGGCCGCTCTAAAGTATTCACTGTCCGACTCACACAAGCAGCTGATACATATCCCCAGTTCCCCTTAAGTGAATGTGTGTCAGTCTGAATTGACGCTGTTTGGTATCACAACGCTGTTATGAAAGTTTCTCTGGTATAAAATGGGTGATGTTAGCATAGCAACCGAAGCTAAACTGACTACTTGCTATTGCTATCCTATTGTGGCATAAACCGTTTTCTACAGGCACATTTTACCGGCGTATTTTTATTATGATTCTACTTGTGATAGTCGGACACGACAACCTGTGCAGCCCATGTATTGATTCCATCCGATAGCTGCTATAATACAAAACAAAACGTCTGCCTCTCTCCACAATGATCAATAACAGTGAACGGATGGTCAAAGTAAGATACAAATAAACAGAATCACACGAAGCCTGGTTAGTGTTGCCTGACTTTATAAAGTGTGTTTATAAGCACTACTGCTAGTAGGCAGGCATGACAGTCGACCCATGTTCAGGGGAGGTGGGTTTAGTTTCCTGCACGCCTCGACGTAAGAGACGTAAGCGACGCCACCTCTTAGCTCCGAAGCTCTTGCCTCTAGACCGACAATTTTTTGGAGCTGGAAGTGAACCGGATTCCGGAGCTAAGAGGCGGCGCCGCTGCGGTGTGAACAGGAAAAACCGGCACTTTTCAGGCTCCAGCTCCGAGCCGGGGGCTGAAAACGCGTTGGTGTGAAAGGGGCATAAGAGAAACTTTAAAGAGCTAAGTGCATGGGTTTTTCCTCACCATTGTCGCCGTGCTCCACCCAGGTGAAAGTTATTCCTCCAAGGTGGCTCTCACTGAAGCGTAGGAGGAATGTGCCTGGCTCTTTGTCCTTCAGCAGAGTGCGCTCCATCTCTTTACTCACAAAACCCATGATATAGCTGTATGGATGGCGCAAGGGAAAAGAACAACAATATTATTTCCTGCTTCTTCTACCACTTTTTAGTTGGGTGGAGGAGGGGGGAGGGGGGGTTGACAGTGAGTCTGGGGTGACCCAGGGTCTTACTTCTCATTCCAGACTGGCAGCAAATGTTTCTTGATGAGCTCTAGGATGGAGTCCAGCCACATCCAGAAACTGAATGGCTTTCCTGGAATATTCTCCTTGAAGAATGTTCGACACATTGAAGGGGTACAATGAGTTCTTTGGACATTAAAACATGACTTAAGAGATGTAACATAATGAAATGGAATGTAGAAAAAGATCCAGGGTCATCGAAACAGCATGGGGCACAGATAATTCTATCCCATTGGCCACTAGTTGGCACAACCAAATTGGAGATGAAACCACATGGTACATGAGGAATTGAACACTTACCTTGGACAACTTGGACCAGGATACTTGATAGTCACTACAGGAGGCATGCTGGCCTACAGCAACATACAGTAAACAACATGAATGAACACCCGTGAGCCTGCAAAGACTAACAGCTATAATGCCAACATTAACTCGTGTGGTAAAAAGGGGCGCTATTCTGATCATATCAGGTGTATATCAGTATGTAGTGTCTCTCCTGTGACATGTTTCCATGCTTTAATGTTCAAAAAGCTCTTTATTTGTTCTCATACTGTCTGTGCTGCAGCACCTCTTTTCACCCTCTGTCTGAAACCAGAGCCCAGTCTGCTCTGATTGGTTAGCTGGCTGGCTCTGTTGTGATTGGTCAACCGCATAGCGATGTCCCGCCCCTTAGCCAATCACAAAGGATGTGACACATAGTGATGTCAATATACGATACAATAAACAAAGGAGTCCAATGGAGGCTTTTTTAGGCAGGGGGGGAGAAACTCGCTCTAGAGGGAACACAGGGATTTTAGCCTAGAACATTAACATGCACAATAAACTATACAACACACTACAGGAGAGGGAACACCACCAAATCAGAAAAGGGCCCCTTCAAATGCCACCTGAAACATGTGTTATCCCAAAATCTAGATTTAGAAATATACAGTACAAATATGTTGTTTGAAAGCTGTTGGGCAGACATACCGAGAAGCTTTCCTCCCAGCATGCTGAGCTGCTCCTTGTTGAGGCCTTTACCAGTGAAGGTTGAGAATTGCCAGCTGAGGACCTCAGAGAGCTGGCTCCAGGTGGCCCGAGGGGGGTTTCCAAAGAACGCCAAGTTCTGTGGATTATAGGAAAGGGGTGGGAAAAAGGTAAAAGTGGAGTAGTTGGGATGTGTATCGAGAGCCCTGTTCAACTGCACCATACAATAAATCCTCTAAAAATGATCATAAAAGATTAATCAACTGCTTTCTAAAACAGTTTAACCCTAACCCTTTTAGCTCTAAGGTCCTTAGAGGACAAAAACATCTGTGTCAAAATTCTTACACTACAGCTTACATATGTATATTATTTTCTACTTGCACCGAGTACTGTTTTTTAACATTAGTCCTGATCATAACCACCACATATTTAGTCATTTTGACTGTTAAGTGAGACACAAGGGTTTAACAAATTCCGAACCTTCATGAAGGTAGAGAATATTGCAGGACTGTTGTATTAGACGACATTGGTTTAATTAACTGGCAACTGAGAGATAGTAGCAGCACTATCCACTTTTAAACACATCAGCAACAGTGTGTCAGCTCACCCTGGGCTCATCAGACAGAAGGTTATACCACATGACGGACACCCAGCCTCCAGGCAGCTGGCTCACATTGGAGATGACCACCAGAGGCAGGGAACATATCTGGAAGGATTCACATACACAATGAGTGAGCTGGGCACCAACAACAAGGAGCCGAATATCCAGTCATATGTACAGTGCTCCTGACCTCCAGATCTATGGTGAGGCCCTGCACTGTGAAGCACGCCTCGAAACTGAGAGAGTGAAGTTCCTCTGTCACAGAGAGGAGGCCCTGCGAACACACAACACACATCCACACAGCATATCCCTCATTAGGGACAACACTTTTGCAATAATACAAGTATATGTAGACAACAATAGTATTACATGCACTTATTTTTATTCAGGGATAATGCACAGACTCAAATTAGTGGTGTAGGAATGAGTCCTGAACCCAGAAATGAGTTATACATTAATGATCAACTCATCCGCATGTCGTACCTCGTTCCCCTTTGTGCCATTGATATATTTCTTCTCTTTCAGCTGCTGTTAGTGAAAGGAAACAAAACAGAAATTCAACAAATCACCACTTTGACAAACTGGTTAATGTCATATCCATGTGTAAGTGAACATTAGCCCATTTCTGTCTGTAAAATAACATAAATAAGATCAAATCATAGTCTAGTGATGAAGAATACCATTCTGTAGGTCAGGGGTGCTCAACCAGTCGATCGATGAGATTCCCAGTCGATCGCGAGATGTGTCTAAAAATAGAACAACAATATTCTGTTTTATCGTTAATGTCCTATAACATAATCTTCCTGTGCCAGAATAATGCACTTGAACGCATCAAAGCTTTGTGATTGGCGAGACCCCATGTGTCGGGGCGTGGCTGGTGGGCAGTGGGCACTAGTTCGCTGACTTTGTCCGACGTCCGTGTCAACAGGAGTGACAGTCCGCACACACACAAGACCGCAATTATGGCAGAAGCAAAAAGGCCCAAAATATATCATTTTCACTCCGAGTGGGAGGATGATTATTGTTGTATCTATTCCAATTCAAAGTCCATCTGTCTCATCTGTAATGCGAGCGTGGCTTTATCGAAGAAGGGTCATTTAGGAGCGGCATTTCAAAACAGTGCACAAACGGCATATAGCTGTCTAACAGAAGTTAAATTCATTTCTCACTTATTCTGACAATGTACTTAACCCCAAATAAAAGAACCCAATAAAAAGAGTTGTTAAATAATACTGAAGTCACGTTGTAATAACAATAACTCATCTCTCTCGAGTTTTCTTTTTGAGCTTTGCTAAAAGCCACTGTGTCAAATGTCCATCTTGGGTTGCCGTCCGGAGTTGTCCAATATGGCGGACCATCTCGCACATGCGCAGTACCGATCGGGCAGGGGGACGGATCGGGTAGTGACAGGCAGGCCCATTCCCAAACCGCCCCCTACACCCTACCCCTCCGTTTGCGCGTTCACGCGGAGGGTCCGCCATATTGAGGGCTGTTCCAAAGCAATGAGTGTGGAGGGGTGTGGGTTATCAAGCCCTCAAACAGCGAGTCTGCAGCGGTGCTGACTTGAGACCGGTCTCTACCTGACCGGAGTCACGCTGTGTGTGTCCGTCAGGAAACACGCTGTTTACAAGTAGTTCCAGCAAACATCCACTGATAAATTGCGATGTTAACAACCTCATGATAACCTCATATGTTTTAACTTAGGATCATACCTGTGTTTAGTCTAGAAAAAGGTAAATGTGTGCATGTTATTATAAAGTTGTGTATATTTACAGACCGTTGCAAAAACTAAGAAGCTTATAAACATCAGGTTTAAAACTAAAAGAGCTTTGAAACACAATGAAAGATGTTTGGAGTTTTATTTGAGTTATTCATTTAAACTTTTTGTCTAAGAGATGCTGATTTGAAACCGTTGTTACATACAGTTACGGCATTTCCTGTTTCTGCCGGAGAGAGGGGAGGCCGTCCCAAAGCTTGCTGCTGTATTTACTCCCTCCATCTGACAGGAGGGAGCCTCGTTGAGCTGCGAGTGTGGCTACAGACGGAGTTCACTCCGTCAAGGAGGGGTAGGGTCGAGGGAGTGGTTTGGGATTGGGCCCCACTGTCACTACCCGATCCGTCCCCCTGCCCGATTTGAGATGAGTTATTGTTATTACAACGTGACTTCACTATTATTTAACAACTCTTTTTATTGGGTTCTTTTATTTGGGGTTAAGTACATTGTCAGAATAAGTGAGGAATGAATTTAACTTCTGTTAGACAGCTCTATGCCATACATTTTTGCATACATTCACAGTAAATATTTATTCAGTATGATAGCTGTCTAACAGAAGTAAAATCCATTTCTCACTTATTCTGACAATGTACTTAACCCCAAATAAAAGAACCCAATAAAAAGAGTAGATTGTTCAATTTTCAACCAATTTTCAAATGTTTTGGTTTGTTATAAACATCAAAGATGTAGTTATGATACTGCATACTTATCATTATAATCATGAACTTTTTTTCCCCAACATGTCTTGTTGTCTCCTGTATCATAGCCATGCTAATAACGTTTATAATAAACCAAACCGTTTGTAAATCAGTCAAGAATTCAGCGAGTTAAGAGTATTTCTGTGCAGATCACTCACCTCACAACAGCTGTAGCAGTAGTTGTTGACTGTGGCAAGATGGCCGCCAGTGAGCTACGCTGGCGACTCCCCCTTGATCCATCTAGGCCCTTTCTCATTTCTCTAACTCCCCTCCTCGACTTCCCTCCTCGACTCCTATCCTCGAGACTTAGTCCCGCCCACAGGAGATGCGAGCCGAGGAGCCGAGGAGGGGAACCGAGGAGAGAGGAGGGGAAGCACCAGGCGGTTAGAGAAATGAGATGTCCTTCAACATGGCGCGCTGAAATTCATTTCCGGGTCACTACCGGAGGACCGAGGAGTCGAGGAGTCGAGGAGGGGGATTTGATGAAATGAGAAAGGGCCCTAGTGTTTATATATCTAGGTGACAACTGTCACTCCTGTTGACACGGACAACGTCAGCGAACTAGTGCACTGCCCACTGCCCACTGCCCACCAGCCACGCCCCGACACATGGGGTGGCGCCGGCCAATCACAAAGCTTTGATGCGTTCAAGTGCATTATTATGGCACAGAAAGATTATGTTACAGTACATTAACGATACAACTGAATATTGTTGTTCTATTTTTAGACACATCTCGCGATCGACTGGTTGTGAACCTCTGATCTAAAGTAATGACTCAGTATCTCAAAATACTGAGAATTATCGTCAACATATAATATATCTAAAAAACAAAGTTAGTTTTCTAAAATAATGACTTTTAAATGTTTCAAAAAGACTTACAGGATTTTTTTTTCAAACCGACAGAAATGGTTAATGGTCACATGTTCTGGTAATAAATGACACACAAGCATGAATTGTATTACCAGATGTCTGAACTCCACTGAGAGGCAGCCGTTTGAGTAGTCCTCGATGTCCATAACTTTAGTGTTGTTGGTCAGGATGAAAAACTGACGACTTCTGAGGAGAACAAGAAGGTAAAACAAAGAGGCCTCGTGGGTTTGTCAAATTTGTATCTATGCTGGCTGTTTTTATATGATACAAATGCAACTGATAGGAGAATAATTGTCGGAGCACATCAATACTCAGCTGTAGAATGTTAACAACTAAAGCACCTGCTTCAAGGATTGATATATTTTCAAGGTATTTTGATGAATCAACACAGAAAAAACTTAAAGAAAGATTTATTGTAATGTTTATGTTGCAAAAATAATTTCACCTTTAAAAATAACTTTCCTCTTAATTGATATGTAGCATTCTGCAATGAAACTCATTCTGGAAGCAGTCAAGTAAATGCAATGTAATGTGATGTTGTATAATGTTTGGAGAATATGTTTAAATTTAACATCAGCAGTACTTCCTGTCTTCAGCTTGTTTGTACTCACACTCTGCCGGGGGGTAGGTCCCTAGAGACACACAAAAACACATAAGTGTGTGTGAACATGTTTTTATTACGTTTTTAATATACACGTTTGTTTATTTAAGGATTTTTCATCTCCTGGAAATGCAAACCAGTTTAAAAACTTTGAGCCAAAAATCTCACTTGTCAAATGTTGTTTTGACTTTCAGCTGATAATCCACTTCTGGAAGTTTAACCAGGAGTCTGGAAGAAGAAACAGAAGTTGAGTTATCATTCAACATTACTACTCAAATAAGACAGATGTTAAAACAGGAGTGAAATAGCTCTAAAGGAGCCATTTATGTGTATTGTTGGCATGTCAGTTTATTTTGTTTATATTTATAATGCAATATCATTTTGAATACTTGGTGACGGGGGTTAGCTGCACAGGGTGTATAAACATGGTCACAGGTGACCGGAAAGAGCACAGAATCCAGAAAGAGAGCAGAGCACACTGATCTAACCAGACGCCGCAGATGCTAACAGCTACAAACACTCAACCCAGGGTACTGTACACTCTTTAATAAACATCAAACTGCATCCAACCACCGGAAATCATCTGTTTGTGCCTGCGAAAGATCACTCTTACCCCTCACCTGCTGGCAACCAGAATATAGGACATTGGAACACTTCAATTGACCTTACAAGCACAATAATTCAGAGTTTCAAAACTCATCATCAGAGTGTTTTGTGTCACAAACCTGACTTTGGTGGTGAATTGCACGCCAGTCTTGATGATGAGGGGTTTCTGGGGATGTGTGGGCATGCATGGCTGCTTCTCCACCACAAACGAGCTGAGAACAAACCACAGTCATTGCAGAGTTTCACCCTTCACTTCACAGCAGCTGGGGTCATTCGATGGTTGTGTGTGCTGGTCCTGTATTTAGCACCTCACTAGGCCTGTATTGTGTAATGTGTTGTTGCTGCTGCTAGTTAAAGAGGACGTTTTTTGTACAGTAAATATCAGTGTTTCAAGTACAATCTGTATATATTTGCACATGACAAAAAGCAATTCAACTTTCAAGTTATAAAACAAAACGATTACATAGAGACACAAAATGACCAAGAAGACTAAAGTAACACAAAATGGGCAAAACAACCAGAGAGATATACAATGGCCAATGAAGACACACTATGACAACAGCGACAAAGTGCCTAAAGAATCAGAAGATGACCACAAAGAGGCACAAAAGGACAACAATGAGACAGAATGAACACAATACATCACTACGAAGGAAGAAAAATGGGACAGAAAAACATACTATGAACAGAAAGAGACACAATATGAGCAAAAAATACACACTATGCGCACAACATATCAATAAATGAAAAAAGTGTAGAAATAACTAACGTTTGTGGCTCTTGGCAAAAAGGTAGGAGAGATGCTGGGGCCTTTTGCATGTGGGGCCTATTGTCTACAATCTACATCATTATACAAAATGAAAGGTCTCTTAGCAACAGCAGAGAACACCAGTCATGATCCAAACATATAATAATAATAATAATAATAATAGTGCTCAAAGCGCTTACAACATAAGAAGGGTTCAAGGACACTAAAAGAGAAAAGATCCATCTGCATTATCTTGCACTGTATGGTTGCCTTTTTCAGTAAGGGTACATCCTTTGGGTGTGTTGAGTGGTATGTTGTGTGGTGTTAAGGTTACCTCTTGATCAGGTGATAGATGAGGTATTTAACTCGCTCCTCCATCTGAGGTTTCTGCAGAGGGATCGGGTCACTCTCGTAGGTGACCTTCACGATCAGATCGGCCAGTTTGTCCAGCTGACGCTTCATCTGGAACAGACTCTGTGCTGTCAGAGTGAACCTGGGGGGGGGGGGGCAGAGATTAGTATCTTGAAACGCCATTCGGTCGTTGCCTCCATCCTGACCAGCAGGGGGCCGCGGCAGCCAGAACACCTGATGACATGGAGGAGTTGACAAGCATGGTGAAATCTCTTGTCCGCTCCCATGCTTCCAGAGATCAGCAGTTGGAGAAAGAGGCCACGCCCCAAGAGCAGAGATGGAGACATATGCAGCACCAATTCGAACAAATCCAAGCACAGGTGACGGAATTGAGAGAAGGATATGATAACAAAGAAGAGTGACGTGACAGTGTTGAAGGTGACGACGTGGCCCGATGGTGAGGCCCCACCCACCCAGCAGAATGAGCCACCATCACCAACAAGGGCAGCACACATGCGCAGAGAGCCCAAGTCGAAACCACTCAATCCAGAAGATGACACTGAGCACTTTCTGACAACTTTTGAAAGAATGGCAGCTGTCTGCCGATGGCCGAAAGAAGAGTTAGCTTTTCACACTGTCCCTCTGCACACAGGTAAGGCAAGTAGTGCCTATGTTCTCATGGACATCATATTCCTTAGACCAGGGGCCGGCAACCTTTTTGATATGAAGTGCCATTTAAAAAAAAAATTGTGATCAGTGTGCCGGCGATCGTGAACTTTCAACGGGGGGGGGGGGGGGGGGTAAAACAAATGTAAATAATTGGTTTAAACGTGGCACACGACACGATGCAAGGCGCTGCATAGCGCCGGGCAGGAAGTGGACTGGTCAGAGCCACAGCATCCAGTCAATCCCCAAATAAACTAATTTGCAGACCCTATCCCTCCGTAGTCTTTGAAGTAGGAGGAGAAAGGCCAGCGTTCTCCTCCGGTTTACAGGCACTGTGTCAATTATATATATAGAATAATTATGATGATGAATGCATTTTTTTACCACTAAAATACAGCAACACATCTTTGATTCATGTAGTTTATAACTGGGATATTATTATTATTATTATTATTATTGACTTTGTCTGTACAAAGTAGCCTGTCCAGGAAATATGCCCAAATCAACAAAAACTGCGAGCCGGCAGGCAAGACGCTCCGCTTCTGAAACGCGCCCGGTGGGTTATGACGCTGGAGGAGGCCGGACCAAAACCGCTTCAGATGAGGCTCCCTCCGCAAAATGAAGCACCCTCCACAAGCTGAGGCCCCCTACGCGAGGTGAGGCCCCACGCAGTCTGCGTGATCGGCCTGGGAGGGGCGGCCCTGCGCGTGCCAGGGGTTGCTGACCCCTGCCTTAGACTATGGACAAGTCAAAGAAGCTATTCTGGCTAAGTATGAAATTACAACCAATACCTAAAGAAGAATGTTTCGGTCATTAGACATGAAGCGGGGGAAACTCCACGCAGTAAGGGTTGGTCAAGCTCAGGTTAGGCCTCAGAATTATTCTACAGTTCCAACCCAGTAAAACTAACAACAGTACCAAGCCTTTTTGCAGCTCTAGGCAAGAGACACGCTGCTATCAGTGTAATGGCATGGGTTCCACTCTGTACACATGCAACCAGGGTGCTAGTGGAGCCTCGCAGATGGGGGTGCTGCAGCCCCCTCAGCACCCCTTCCTGCGTCCATTCGCGATGTCTCGCTGTCTCGCAGATCACATGCAGCAAGCAGGAAATGAACCCAGCTCACACTGTCCGCTCCTCGCAGCAGCGAGCCCCGCAACGTCCCGCCAACACGGCACCCAGACCCCACGCAGCTTTCTCATCTGTTTGTCATTACTGGTGTCATTTCCTGGTTGCTAACAAACGCCATTGTAACACATAATCACTGATGTTCAGCTGTAACGGTGGTGGACTCATCAGAACAGAGTGGGCGAGCTGACCAATCAGAGCACAGTGGGCTCACAGGGAGGGGGGGGGCAGGAGCTCCAACAAGCCGTGTAGGACAGAGAGTGAATACACAGACTATACAGAGATGCTGTATGAGAAACCAATGTGAGTTTGGAACATTGAACAATGTAAATCTATTCTAGTAGACCTCAACAATGGAATTAGGATCAGTAGAAATGACATGGGGCCTTTAAGTATCATTATCTACACACACTTAAGATCACGCTTACACACATTTAAGTGCTGAAATGCAAAATAATTGGCTATTGCGGTTTCTTCAATTCCACAGTTAAATAGGACTTGGATTACAGTAATATAGGTTCATTTCATTCTTTTTTAAATAATTATTTTACAAAGCATACTGGTCTTTTTAAGTAACTAAATATGACACTTCATTACTGAACAAGTATTTCAGGGCACCTTTTTTGTGTTCTTTTTTAATCACTACAGCTAGTAATAAATATAAATGTTGTTTGGCCTTCAGTTCCTGCAGAGGCTCCACTTCAGAACTGCTGAAACTTCTGTTTGTGCACACGGCCTTCAGTAGAGATTGGGATATTGACATGTTATTTAAGATCAACTGGCACGCACAATCAATTCACAGGTTAAAAGGGATTCATCATTATACGGTGCAAACTATTCCTCCGTTTAAAACACATGATGAACACACGATGAACACACGATGAACACACGATGAACACACGATGAACACATGATGAATCTAGGGCTGGGTAGTGGTGGTCTAATGGAGAGTGAGGTGCACTGTAGATCGAAGGCTGTGAGTTCAAATCCCACCTGGAACACCACCACTAGTGTGCCCTTGAGTAAGGCACTTAGCCCTTAGTTACTCCAGGGAGAATGTCCCTGTAATCGGTCGCTTTGGATAAAAGCGTCAGCTAAATGTAATGTAAATCGATATTGCGACAATATGACTAGGTGACTAGACTCATTAATGTCTATAAAGAGATTGATTCAGCTTTAAAAGCAAACATGTTCTTATAATACATTACAATGCATGTTAGGCCATGTATGAGAGTACACGTAATAATCCTTTAGAAGTCCTCACCAGCTGTGTAGCTGCTCCAGCCCGGTGAGCTGCGGCCCCCCGATGGCGGCGATCTGCTGCCGGCGCTTCCAGTCCTGCAGCTCCGGGTTGAGCTGAGAGCTCATCAGGTCTTCAATCTCCTTGATCACATCGTCCATCTTTGACAAGATCTCCTGACAAAGGTAAGGAAAGACCGCTGTGATGCTTGAAATGCTTTCCAATCAAATACTGCTGCGTCTCTCACTTGTTTTAAATCAAGGCTAAAGACTTCTCTATTTGCCTTTTATTACATCAAATAACTATTCAAATCGTTTATCTATTCAACTGTTTATATTGTATTCTAAATCTGTCTTATTTTACTTAGGCTTGTTTGTTTTTTGCAGAATCATTTTAACTAAGGCATTTATTTTGCACTTTGTTGTAGCACCATCTTTTGTCAAGCATTTTTAGTGGACTTAAAGTGTTCTATCTAAAGAAAGTCGCTTTGCCTTGCCATACTTAAATGATACAATCCTTTATTTGTACACTGGAAGGCATTTTTCTTGCTTTCTATGTTGGAGACATTTTGATACACATTGATACAAATGCATACCTTCCTTTTAAAGTCCAGACTGTTAAGCATAGCCTGCAGGGTCGTTACTTCCTGTTTCATCATCTCAGGGTTCTGTCGAGCATCTGACGATTCTATGACACACACACACACACACACACAACGACAGATATTTTAGAGAAAAAACGTGTTATTTTAATGCACAGAAGTAAGAAATCAGTTTGCTTTCACAGGGACCACCTCGTGCCTGCAGGGTCTTGTAGCGGAAATCGAAATCATCTTGCATGTCCTCGATGGATTTGACAGCCTGGTCCATCAGCTGCACACAGACAGGCAGACATTTAAAGATCATTCCATTGGGTGAACTTTAATTTGCTCTGATGTTGCCTGAAACGTGTGTGTGTCAGTTACCTGCACACTGCCCCTGATGATGGCCACTCTGTTGTCAATGTTCTTCTGCCTCTCGAAGGCCACAGAGTTCTGCAGTGATCTCTCCAGTGGACCCTGTTGGAGAGCATTATTTCCTTCTGAATGTGTTTTGAAAGATTTATTTCAAACATAGGCCTAATCTGTTCTTCAATCACTTATATTTAGTGCAAATGCTGTTTACAGCATTCCACTATAGTACTTCAAATCTTTATTCTTCCCCTTAAACTTATTTCAGCCAATAGTTTGGCTCTCCATAACTTCAGCTTATTTTCAGCTACAGAAACCATTCAAATATTAAACTATTCAGCCTGTTCAGGAATCGATGGGAAACCTTCAACTTTTTAAAAATATTTCATACTTTTTGAAATATTCCGCTTTTTAAACTCTTTTTTTAACATTGAAGTCAATGGGAAGAGCCTTCAAATCAGCCAATACTTTAGCTCTCCATAACTTCAGCTTACTTTCAGCCACTGAAACCATTCAAATATTAAACTATTCAGCCTTTTCAGCAATTGATGAGAGACTTTCAACTTTTTCAAAATATTTCATACCTTTTGAAATATTCAGCTTTTTAAACTCTTTTTTTAACATTGAAGTCAATGGGAGATGCCTTCAAATCCTGTTTTCCTACACCTTGCGCCAAATGCTACTCCTTCCACATACTTTCAGCTAGACACTTCATTCCAACTTTCAAATGACCACAAGACCTTCAGCTATTCAAACTTGACTTTTCTTTTTGATATCTTTTACACTTTTTGAGATATTGAATTTAGTTTGGAGCTTGGTAGAGAGGCCTTTTTCAGATTTTAACATTAGAGTGGATGGAGCAGCTTGTTAAGTCTAGAGTGCTTTGATCTCAAAACAGAGTGCAGGACAGCTCGAAATTCTCCCCCAAAAATATTTTGCCATAATTCCCAAACCCTACACTCCTCAGACATATCTTTTCATGAAAAACGTAGGAAAACCTCTCCTAGGTTGGAAAATAAAAATAAAAATAGGAAAAAATATTAAACAAAATGTCTCTTGAGGGCATGAAGAGAGAAAAAGTCCAGTTAGCTCCCAATTGATTGCCATGTTAAATTGTTCTGGATCTTTCTTCAGAGCAGAGAGAAGTACACTTTAGACAAACTGCTCCCATCTCCACATTGTACACACAAAACCCAAAAAAACAACATATTTCAGTTCATTGGGGTTCCCTGATGCTCACGGTCTGGTCATTTTTTTATAAGAGCTATAGTTTTTGAACAGGTGGCAAAATTGTCAGATATAATCCCCAATGCATTCTTATGGGACTCAGTGCTGCAGTTGGTTGTCATGGTGTTGCTGGGCAGATTGGAGCCACACACACGTGAGTCACATCATCCAATCAGAGCAGACACCATGTAAACCTTTGATCTCTGGGTTTACACACACAGGTGTTTGTAAACATTCAATCACTACTACTCACATTTAATATCTTTATTTAACTCCTTCAGCCTAATTTCAGCTGCAGGAACCATTCAAATATCAAACTATTCAGCCTTTTCAACACATGATGGGAAACTTTCAACTTTTTCTAAATATGTTATACTTTTTAAAATATTCAGCTTTTTAAAGTGTTTTTTTAACATGGAAGTTATTGCAATGCATTTGAGCTGTAACAATTAACACACACACACACACACAGACACACACACACACACACACACACACACACACACACACACACACACACACACACACACACACACACACACAAAGTTATTATTTCGATTCATAATTTGATAAATGATTTAATGATGGAAAATGATTTATATTGCCATGGTGAATATGTTTTTGATGAAATGATTGTTAATTTTATATCGTAAATATGATCTGTTTCCTTGTACCTTCCGGTGGGTATTTAAGTGAGGTAATTGAGGACAGCCGGGGGGCTCGAAAAACTGTTCCGCTCCCCGTCTCATCACCTGATGAGACGGGGAGCGGAACAGTTTTTCGACCGCAAATTGCAGACAGAGATTATTGTTGCAAATTGGACTGCACACCAAGTATAGTTTAGTTTATATAGGAAAGCATATCGCCGAAATACTGTTTAAAGATTTGTTATTTTGAGACTATTTAAGTCAATACTTTTTTGTTAATAAATTACATTTTTTTGACTGAAAACCTTCCGCTGCTTATTGTTTTGGATTGCGTGTCGTCAACCCCGCTCTATAGTGGCAAGAGGAAACCTTGGATGCCATTACATCAAGTCGAAAAACTCCGTAAGGAAGAGACACACACCGTTTGGATCCCCGGAAAAGAGGGACACACCGGAGCGGACAGACTGGGCCGGTCGTGAGTAAATAAAGGGAATAAATCCGTGTACGCATTGATTGGAATGTCGGACGTGTTAATGTCTAAAAGGAAATCATAACGGCGATGCACACATTGGAGGAGGATTGTAAATACCTGTGGATCGTCTGTGAAAAGAACGTGATTGAATTTGTTTGTGCAACAAAGGAAGCCAGGCGTGCTCGGTGAGACTCATTAAAGGAGCGCAACGTCTTTTACGCACGGCCTAAAAACAAACAAATAAATAATGTCGGACGATCCCAGGACTTCTCAAAGCCTCCCGCAGTGGGAAATTAGGAGCATGCACAAGGAAAATGAACGAAATGAAGGCCTTGCTTGTGGAGGATGGGAATGTGGAACATGTGAATGAAGCTTTGGAAATGTTTCAACAAAATATAAATGACTTGTGCAGTGTTCATGGATCCGTACAGCAGCTTTTATCAGAGGAAGAGAGAGAGGAGGATCATGTGGACTGGTTTGAGCCAAAAATGACACATTTTGAATATTGTATGAAAGAGGTGGATGTGTGGAAAAGAGAAACAATTGCACAATCAAAGATTCATCCCCATGACAGCATCTCTAATGTTTCACACAAGTCAAGGAGCTCAAAAAGCTCTTCAGTCTCCGCAGCATGTAGAAGAGCGTCTGCTGAAAAGGCTGCCCTGCTAGCCAGAGCAGCTGGGTTAAAGGACAAACATGCACTGCTATTACAACAAGCAACACTAAAAGCTGAACTGGAACAAATGGAACTGGACACAGAAATCGCAGCATCTGCTGCTAAAATAAAGGTTCTGCAAAGCATTGACGTGGAGGAAAAAATGGAGGATCAAATTCAAGATGGAATGAATGCTTATCTGGAGGAAAGCAAAGAAAAAAGCACAGACACTTTGGAGCCTGAAATCTCAGCCTTGGAGTTCATGCCATTGGGTGCAGTGCCTAAAACACCACTTCAGAGGACTGTCATTAATCTTCGCAGCCCTCAGCAACCCACAACACAGTTTAGACCTTTCGAAATGCCCACAATGCATAGCTCCACCCAACACAATGAAACCCATGATAACCTCGACACTGTTATACAGAGACAGAGAGATATTGCTGACATCATTATGCAGCAGAAACTTACCTTGTTACCAACAATGGAGATAAAAGTGTTCGATGGTGATCCACTTGAATATCAGTCCTTTATGCGAGCTTTCGAACACCTTATTGAGGATAAAAAAGCTAGCAGTCATGACAGGCGCTACTTTCTCGACCAGTACACTTCCTGCCAGCCCAAAGATCTCGTTCGCAGCTGCCTGCATATGGATACCCAAAGAGGTTACACAGAAGCCAAACAGCTGTTAAAGGAGCACTTTGGGGACGAGATCAAAGTGACCAGCGCTTATTTGGAAAAGGCAATGAACTGGACATCAATTAGACCGGATGATGGCAAAGCGCTTCAGGCATATGCAATGTATTTAAGAGGATGCTGCAATGCTATGCAAGATTTAAAGTACATGGATGAACTAGATATTCCTTCCAACCTAAGATCAATAATATCTAAACTCCCTTACAAACTGCGAGAAAAATGGCGGACAGTGGCTTATGATATATTACAGAGAACAAAGAGGAGAGCTAGATTTCGTGACCTTGTGGAGCTTATGGAAAAACAAGCTAAAATACTCCTGGACCCATTGTTTGGGGATATACAGGATCGCCACATCTTTAGCCCAAGGATGGCCACTAGGAGCCAACCCATGAGCCACAGAACACCTAAAAGTAGAGGCAACAGCTTCGCCACCATCATCGCAGCAGCATGTGATCAGGAGTGCAGCGCTGCACCATCAAACACAGAGCAGCGTGGCGCCTTCAAACAGCCACAAGGGGGCAGTCCTGCCTCTTTTTGCTACTTTTGTAAAGGCAAGCACGTGCTGACTGATTGCCATCAGTTCAAACATCATCCACACAATGAAAAGGTTGACTTTTTGAAGATAAAGGGTTATTGTTTTGGATGTTTGATGAGGGGTCATATGAGCAGGAACTGTAGGAAAAGGCTGACATGTCAAAAGTGTCAAAAGAGTCACCTAACAATACTTCACATTGACAGTCCACTTCTACAAAAGCCTCCCCCTACTGAAACAAAAGGAGCTTGGGTCAACAGTGCACTTGTCTCGGCTGGTGAAGCCACTGGGGCCGGTAGGGATTGTGCCCTAGCCATAGTGCCTGTTCGAGTCAAGGTTCACAAAGGAGATAAGTTTATCTCAACCTATGCTTTTCTTGATCCCGGCAGTTCAGCTTCATTCTGCACAGAGAATCTAATGAGACAGCTGAATCCCAAAGCACGAAAAACGACAGTCGTTCTACGAACAATGGGTCAGGAACGACTTGTAAAGAGTTACGAACTCAAAGGATTGGAGATAGGACATTTAGATGGCAGTACTTACATTGACCTACCTCAGGTATACACATAGAGTAAGATTCCTGTCTCAAAAGAAAATGTACCTACCCAAAAGGATCTGGAAAGATGGCCTTATCTAAGTGACATACAGCTGAAAGAAATTGATGCTGACATAGAGCTTCTAATAGGAGTTGATTTTCCTAAGGCAATGGAACCTTGGGACATAATAAGAAGTCAAGGAAATGGACCATATGCAGTCAGGACAGTGTTTGGATGGGTGGTGAATGGACCACTCAACGCTTGTACTGCTGTGGAATCCGGACCTGTGGTCACAATGGTCAACAGAATATCAGTAGCCAACCTGAATGATCTCCTCATCACACAATACAATCAGGACTTCTCGGAAAAAGATTATGAAGAGAAGAAGGAAATGTCAGGTGAAGACAAAAGGTTCATGGAGATAGCATCAAGCTCAGTAGAACTCCAGGATGGACACTATCACCTACCCTTGCCTTTTCGAAAAAAGGACATGGTTATGCCTGACAACTACGAAATGGTAAAACAACGTACTCTAAATCTCCTAAAGAGGTTTAAGAGGGATGCAGAATATGCCATGGAATACAAAACATTCATGGAGGATGTGTTAAAAAGGGGTTATGCAGAGAGAGTGCCACCAGAACAGCTTAACAGGAATGATGGACAGATATGGTACATACCTCACCACGGTGTTTACCATCAACAAAAGCGCAAACTTAGAGTTGTGTTTGACTGCACTGCATCATGCAAAGGCACATCTCTTAACAAGGAACTTCTCCAAGGTCCAGACCTGGCGAACACTCTCATTGGAGTTCTGCTTAGATTCCGCCAAGAACAAATTGCTTTCATGGGAGACATTGAGGCAATGTTCTATCAAGTGCAAGTCCAGAGAGAGCACAAAGACTTCCTTAGGTTTCTGTGGTGGCCAGATGGAGACACTAAAAATTCATTGGAGGCATATAGAATGAAGGTCCACCTCTTTGGCGCTGTGTCCTCACCTAGCATTGCTAACTATGCTCTCAGACAAGTGGCAGAAGACAACAGCTTCAAGTACGACGAAGAGGTAACTGAAACAATCAATTCCAACTTTTACGTTGATGATTGCCTCAAATCAGTGGCCACAGTTGAACAAGCTATTAAGCTTATTAGAGACCTCAGAGATGCATGCGCCAAAGGAGGTTTCTCATTGACCAAATGGGTCTGTAACAACCGTGAAGTGCTTGCAAGTATACCTGAGCATCACAGAGCAAAGCTATTCAAGGATCTGGACTTTGACAAGGAAAACCTGCCAATTGAAAGAGCACTTGGAATCAAATGGGATACAGAGAAAGACTCCTTCATATTCAAAGTCAATATCAAAAACAGAGCTCTGACCAGGAGAGGGATCCTCTCTACAGTCAGTTCCATCTACGACCCATTAGGATTCCTCTCCCCATTTATCCTTAAAGCCAGGCAGATCCTCCAAGAGCTATGCAGGATAAAGTGTGGATGGGATGAAATCATCCCAGAAGAATACTCAAAACAATGGCAGAAATGGATCACTGAGTTGGAACAGCTTAGCAGATTTCAAGTGGACAGGTGTATGAAACCTGAGAATTTTGGACCAATCAGGACTGCAGAGCTTCATCACTTCTTTGACGCAAGCGAAAAAGGTTACGGCACCACCAGCTATCTTCGCTTTACAAACAGTATGGGAAGGGTCCATGTTTCATTTATTTTGGGGAAATCCAGAGTGACTCCACTCAAACAGATCACTATTCCCAGATTGGAGCTTACTGCAGCAACACTTGCAGTAAAGGTGGACAGGATGTTGAAAAGGGAGCTTAAAGTGGACCTCAACGACTCAACCTTCTGGACAGATAGCACCTCTGTCCTCGGATACGTCAGCAACCAGACTAAACTATATCACACATTTGTGGCAAACAGAGTTTCAATGATCAAGGACCTGTCTCAGGAGAAGCAGTGGAGGCATGTGAGCTCCATAGACAACCCTGCCGAGCAAATGTAAAACGTTGGGGAGTGATCTTCACCTGCCTTGTGAGTCGTGCCATACATCTGGAAGTTTCGAGCTCATTGGACACTGACTCCTGCATCAATGCTTTGCGCAGATTCATATGTCGCAGAGGGCAGGTGACAAGCATCAGGACAGACAACGGCACAAACTTTGTGGGAGCACAGAAAGAGCTAAGAGCTGCTCTTAAAGACCTGAATCAACACAAGATTCAAAATGCATTACTCGGGGACGGAGTAAAATGGACTTTTAATCCACCATATGGAGCCCACCATGGTGGAGTTTGGGAGAGACTCATCAGACCTGTAAAAAGGATTCTGTGTTCCGTTCTAAAAGAACAGAGATTGGATGATGAGACTCTACAGACAGCTTTGTGTGAAGTTGAGAGCATCATGAATGACAGACCATTGACTACAGTTTCAAGTGACCCAAACGATCTCGAACCCCTCACGCCAAATCACCTCCTTCTGCTAAAGACAAAACCGATTATGCCACCTGGACTCTTTCACAAGGAGGACTTGTACTCACGGAGGAGATGGAGACGGGCACAATACCTCGCAGATCTCTTCTGGAGGAGATGGATAAGAGAATATCTCCCAACCATGCAACAGCGAGTCAAATGGCACAACCCCAAACGGAACCTTCGCCCCAATGATCTCGTCGTCATCGTGGATAACACTGCACCAAGAAATTCCTGGCAAATGGGCCGGGTGATAAAAACACTGTCAGGGTCCAAAAGGCTTGTCCGAAGTGTCTTGGTGAAAACCAAGGGTAGCACCTTACAGCGATCAATTGACAAGCTCTGTCTGCTTCTGGAAGCAGTTGATTGAACACAAGGTGTCATGTGCTAGTAACCTCTGACACCCAGTATCACACACACACACACACACACACACACACACACACACACACACACACACACACACACACACACACACACACACACATGCCCCCCCCCTTTTCCTCTTGAACTCATGCAAACACACCAAACACAAACATTGGACTATGAACTATGACAACGATTGTATATTGATGACAGTTACATTTTGAGTAACTGCTTGTTTTTTGGCTCTATTATAATGTATTAATTGTTTTGCTACTGCGTCAACAATTAGGGGCCGGTATGTTAGAGCCACAAAGTTATTATTTAGCTTCATCATTTGATAAATGATTTAAGGCGAGACACGGCAGACAAAAACACCGTTTTTCAAGTACTGGTCAATTTTGAGATTTTGTGCCATTTTGATTCTATAACATGTTTTCTTTCAGGCTTTTGGAAGGAAAATGTACAAAATACACATTTAAGTGTTTATTTTACTATAGTTTGTCTATTTGTGTCTGTAGATTTCTCCTAAATTCACCAAAAGTTAGCATTCTAACGTAACATAAAGTACCGCGACCGCTGTGTGCACCATGTCATCAGAGATATCGTTGGAAAGCTGTGTCTCTCCTGCACAATCTCATCGGATCCAAATATGGTCATTTCCTTTGTATCAGCAACCAATCGTGAAAGCACAAAGGGGTTAAACCAAGAAACGAAATCTCATTGGCTGGTGTCAATTTCTGACAACGTGATTCGTTCAGATGCGTCACGTGGTATGCTAAAACACTTCCTGGTTAGCTTTCCGCTAGAAATTGAAATCTCAAAATAGCAAAAGAACGGCGAAAAAAACGTTCACAGAGAAGAAAACAACAATTGTCACTTGCACGAAGCAAGGTTATACAAAAAACAAATGTCCCGAACATGAAATACCTTCACGGAGTGCGTCGAGGCACAAGCTGTCATCCAAAGAACAGGAGGGTTTAGCTAGCGCCTCACTGCAATCTTTAAAGGTCGTTTTCTCAAAATGAGTTTTTTCTCCTACTCTGAGTTCGAAATTTCAACTTCAGTAGCACGTAGAGACACCAAACCTTCCAGTTATATTCCTATCAATATTATGAAGGTTTTTACAGAAGGGTTTGTTCATATATCATTCATAGCCTGAATTATACAACATTGTATACCTAAAAACTTGACGAAAATTGATATTTTAGGGCTGTTGACAGTATTTTCTGATTTATGGAGTGATAAAAAGAGATATCCAATATCCCTTCTGTAAAAGCCTTAGATACTAATATGACTACAAAATGAAACAAGAATTTTGAACCTGGCTTTATCCAAAGTTCAGATTTCGATTCCTGAAATGTGTTAAAATATGTGCATATTTAATGAGATAATGGGTAATTTGCATATTTAAACATGCTATTTCAGAAAACTTGTAATACAAAAAACAATTGCCTTATTGTAAGTAATTAGCTGGAGAAATTTCTAGCTGATACTTGTAAGTTAAAAAAATTACCCTATTCACCTGGGGTGTCTCGCCTTAATGATGGAAAATGATTTATATTGCCATGGTGAATATGTTTTTGATGAAATGATTGTTAATTTTATATCGTAAATATGATCTGTTTCCTTGTACCTTCCGGTGGGTATTTAAGTGAGGTAATTGAGGACAGCCGGGGGGCTCGGAGACCTGATGAGACGGGGAGCGGAACAGTTTTTCGAGACTATTTAAGTCCATACTTTTTTGTTAATAAATTACATTTTTTTTTGACTGAAAACCTTCGGCTGCTTATTGTTTTGGATTGCGTGTCGTCAACCCCGCTCTATAGTGGCAAGAGGAAACCTTGGATGCCATTACACACACACACACACACACACACACACGCTCGCTCGCGCTCTCTCTCTCTCTCTCACACACACATGCTCTCTCTCTCTCTCTCACACACTCACTCGCTCTCTCTCTCTCTCTCACACACGCTCTCTCTCCCTCTCTCTCACACACTCACTCTCTCTCTCTCACACACACACACACACACACACACTCTCTCTCTAACACACACACTCTCTCTCTAACACACACACACACACACACTCTCTCTCTAACACACACACACACACTCTCTCTCTAACACACACACTCTCTCTCTAACACACACACACACACTCTCTCTCTAACACACACACACACACTCTCTCTCTAACACACACACACACTCTCTCTCTCTCTCTCACACACACACTCTCTCTCTCTCTCTCTCTCACACACACACTCTCTCTCACACACACACACACACACACACGCGCGCTCTCTCTCTCTCTCTCACACATGCTCTCTCTCTCTCTCTCACACATGCTCTCTCTCTCTCTCTCACACATGCTCTCTCTCTCTCTCACACACATGCTCTCTCTCACACACATGCTCTCTCTCTCACACACATGCTCTCTCTCACACACATGCGCTCTCTCTCTCTCTCACACATGCACTCTCTCTCTCTCTCACACACATGCTCTCTCTCTCACACACATTCTCTCTCTCTCACACACGCTCGCTCGCTCGCTCTCTCTCACACACACACTCGCTCGCTCTCTCTCACACACACACATGCTCTCGCTCTCTCTCACACACACACATGCTCTCTCTCTCTCACACACACACATGCGCTCTCTCTCTCTCTCACACACACATGCGCTCTCTCTCTCTCACACACACATGCGCTCTCTCTCTCACACACACACATGCGCTCTCTCTCTCACACACACACATGCTCTCTCTCTCATACACTCTCACACACACACACACACGCGCTCTCTCTCACACGCACACGCACAGACACGCGCTCTCTCTCACATAGAGGCACACGCACAGACACGCGCTCTCTCTCACATAGAGACACACACACATCTCTCTCACACAGACACACACACACACACATGCTCTCTCTCACACAAAGACACACACACACTCTCTCTCACACAAAGACACACACACACTCTCTCTCACACAGACACACACCGATGATGATGAATGATCAAGAGAAGAGAGAGAGGGCGATCAAGAGAAGAGAGAAGAGAGAGAGGGCGATCAAGAGAAGAGAGAGAGTAATGTAACCTCCTCATGTAATGTCTAACTCCTATGAACATTTTCAAAAAGTGCTCAAACTTCACATGTGTGCTAACAGTCCAGCAGTGAAGACATCTAGGGGACAGTTTTGAGATTTCTTCAAATGCCGTTGCCATGGCAACACAATGCTCACCATGAAACACGGTTTTCTCATAACTTCAGTGAAAATGCTCGAAATGGCCCAAAACGTCACAGGTTTGGTAACGATGCAGCCATCAACACATCTAAGCGTATTATGGGATGTCATCAAATGCTGTTGGCATGGCAACAGATCATTCACCATCAAGTTAGTTCAAGGGTTTGCAGTTCAAATATTCTTCTGCTTTCCCAAGCCTTTTTACTTTCTTTTCTCATCTTAATACAAATTCATTCACTACTACTTACATCTGATATTTAACTCCTTCAGCCTATTTTCAGCTGCAGAAACCATTCAACTATTACATTATTCAGCTATTTCAGGACATCAAGGCTATACATGTTGTTGTTTATACTTTTTTTTAACCTTTTCTTTTAAATATTAAGCTTTTTCTGCATTTCTTTAGCTAAAAGCAGCTACCATTCAGCTAATAACATATTCAGCTTTTTCTGCATTTTCAGCTAAATTCAGCCATAAATGTTCACAGTTTACAGCATTCGCACGCATTTTCTACAGGAAATGCATTTTCTAGTTATTCTTGTAATCAAGGATTCAGCATAACACTTTGCTCCCGGAACACATCTGATGACATGGCCTGATACTTCAAACATAAGCACAAAGCAGCATGGAACAGTCTAACCCAGCCTAGCAGCTCTGTGAGGCTGCAATCATGCTAACATTATCACAATGACAATGCATATTACCGTTATCAACATCTTGTGCTGTGTCTCAATATGGTTTCCTCTGTACTTGTAGTGTTTTCGTCCATTGCATCCAGGTACTCTTAGCGGTGAAATGGTGAGAGTGAAACGCTGGAATGGTAAATGGACTCTACCAGAGATGGGGTTGTTACTAGAAAAAAGTAATGTATTAGGCTACATATTACTTTAAAACAAGTAGTATATTACACTACTTCGTTACTCTCTACATAAAGTAACTCGTTACTTTACTCGCAGGGCCGGCCCGCCCCTCCCTGCAGGCAGATCACGCAGACTGCTAAAGTTTCAAATGTTCTCTTTAGTTCGGTTTCCATTGTCGCATAAGACTGATCCATGGCTGTCCTCTGTCTCCTGCTATCTGTATTTTGCGCAGTATATCTCTGAACGATGGTGATTCCACTGTGCACATGGGGAACATTTCCTCTACTATGAAGGATGCTACAAGCCTGTCCATCGCTGCTTTGGTTACCGGTCCTCCAAATTCTAATTTGTGTTGCTTCGGAGTCGGCGGCGGCGCACTCACAACATCCTCACTCTGGGTTCGGGGTCCTTACCTATTAGCTTCACCTTAGCATGTTGTCTTTGCAGGTGTTTGTTGAGGTTTGACGTGGTGTTTACAGCAGTGGATAACAGCTTCTGGCCTGGACACAGTTTGCACCTCACCGTCACATTCCTGTCTATTATTCGGACGAACTCAAAATAATGGGCATACCTCCACCCCTCGAAAGTTATCGCTGACTCAGCCATGTTTATGCAGCACTGCACGTGGAGATGTGGACGCGCAAGTCGCGCAGATTACGTACATATAAACCTGCGGCGGAAACCCCTCTTGTCTGTCAGTGTGATTATGACTGATTTTATAAAAGTAACGAAGTAACGCGTGTCGGGGCAATGTTAGTAACTGTAGTGTGATTACTGAATTATAAAACGCGTTACACTTCTCCGTTACCGACAAAAGTAATATTATTAGAGTAACGCATTACTTTGTAACGTGTTACTCCCAACTTATACAGTCCATTTACCGGGGAGCAGTTGGGAGCATAGCTCAATGGCACCTAGGGAGTACTTTTCCGGGACTTGATCCGGTTACCTCCCAGGGTCGCGTGTACCATTGTCATGCACTGTTTTACTGCAGTTTCTTCTTGCACTTTTTATATTTAGTTTTATGTCTTATGTCTTGTATGCTGCACTGTTGGAGGAGCTATTGAATCTTTGAGTGTTGAATCAAAAGATGGCGGTAATGCTTTGTACTGTACGTTTACGTTCAGGTCATGATAGTAAAGAGGAAAAGAGATTGTTATTTCTGAGTTAGTAAAACGGCCATGTAGAAGTTCATGCACTGTGACAGGAAGTACATAGGCTACTCAGTGGACTACACAGAAGTGTATAATAATCTTTTGATTTTTGCTGAATAAAGTTTTATGACAAAAATCGTCATCAACCTGTACATTTTGTTTTACAACAGCCTTCCTTGAATATTAAAATGCTATCTTGTTTTTTTCAGCACGTTCATAAGTAAAGGAACAGAAGTATTATGTCATGCAGCAGTGTTTCTTGGGAAGAGGGTGAAGCAGTTGGGAATGTGGGTGTAGTTTGCAGCAGTGTTTTCCTGGCAGCAGCTCTGGTTTACCAGCAGCAGACGTTATGAAGGAACTGGAGGGACTTTCCCTCTCAGAGACAAACGACAAACCTGTTCCTGCATGCAGGCGCTGGAGAGGATCCGCCGCTCCTCCCTCAGGCAGGTGGAGATCACCCGGGCCATGACCGTGGGGTTTGATGTGTATTTCACCTGTGGACACACACACACAAAGATAATTACACTCACAGTCTAGATGTCGTTAATGTAAGCATAGAAAACGCCCTACAAGAACCGGCAGCAGGGTAATGCTGACTGTCAGTTTTCACACTGTATGTTTATCTTTGCCATCCAGAAAAACCAAGCACCTGTGCAGTATCCTCAGAGATTTGTCATCATGTTGTTTACTTATCATACAATCAGAAAAGGAATGAAGTTCAGCCTGTCTCTGGACCAAACCTCCATCCTAATAAAAGTAAAGGCTTAGAGCCAAAGGTGTGACACATACTTGCAATATAATAAGTTGTTTCAAAGGGCGTTATAAAACCTGTAATGGAAACAAATTACATAAACAAATACGTCTTTGATATGGAGCAGACACGCCTCCTGCCTTCTATCTCACCACATGACTCAGATTCTTATGAAGAGTGTGGCATTGGTTTGCTCATGAGCCCGTTCAAAAGCCTACTTAGAAAAGTACCAAACATCCTGCTGTGGGAAGAGGAACGTTTTTTTCTCGCCTCCAGGTGTGAGAAAGTTTTAATTCCTCCGCATCATTGCCAGACTGACGACTGAGCTGCATGAACACACACCTACACTCACTTTTGTTTATGTCTTTTAGTATTTATAAGCAGGTAGTTTGGTTTCTGGTATTTTCCAGCTCACTTCTCTTTTTTGTCCCCCTGCATTACTTAGCTAAAAAATGTGATCCTGGAAAGAGTGCAGAAATGGTCTTGTATTTCTGATGATCATCAGTAAGAGGTCAAGCTACAAGGGCTTTTCCTTAGGGAGCCTGCTGAAATGTGGGTTATAGGTCAGTCAAACTAAAGAGAGATTAAAACACAATCGTACTTCACAACAACAACCGCCTGCACTCTTCACATGAGTAGCTGCTTCCGCTGAGAAGTATTGACTGCGACACATTGAGACACACAGGAAACAGCGGTATGAGCCTCATGGGTTTGTTCTGCAAAGGTATATTTATTTTCCAGAATAAAATGTGAGCTGAGGCTCATGACGTCGGTGAGCTCTGACCACAACATCCTGTAAAGCGCCTGGACCAAAAGCTCACATAAAAGAAGAGAAGGGAAGGTTGTTTTCACAAACACACCATTATTATGCTGAGTACAAGTATTTCAGCCAGCGGTCAGTGCATCATTTGTAAAAGAATGTCTTTAATTGTATTTCAATTCCATAAAGTCGTTTCTGTCCTTCTTAACTTCATTTGATATTGGAACGGCCAAACCAGAAGCTGCTCTCAGGTAAAGCAACCGACAGCACACACAGAAACAAGTTACACATTCAGAGTGACTTCTTTTTTGACTTCCCTTTCACCTCCAGCACACATACACCATAGACCAAAAAAACACTTCTTCTTATTGGAGACATTTTCAAATCAACTACTGAAAGTGAGTATGGTCAGCGTTTTGATGAAGTTAATTCCACCACGAAATACTTTCACAACTTTGACTTTTATTTTGGGTAATGGCATACAAGACACCTTCATAAGTGTAAGTGCAGAGCATTGTCATGTAATAGCAACATTTTAGTATTGTCTCCTCAAATGAAAATGCTTTATGTTGTTATGATAATGAAGAAAATGACAGGAGACTACTGTGATGAACGCAGCATTTGTATACAGCCAAATAAGCAAATGTACCATAAGTCAACTTATGCAGACATACAGAACTGAAGAGAGCAGGCCCCCCCCTCTAAATGTGTGTATATGTATATTTGTGTCTATGCATTTGTACATACATACATATATATATACACATATATATATATATATAGTGGGTGTAAAGGTGTGTATGTATTTTAAATTTGTTTTTATATATTTTTTATTCTCTGGGATGGTGAGAAAAATTATTCTGTGTAACACAGATAGAGGAATTAACAATAAAGTTGACTTTGAGAAATGACAGGCAGTATATGGTGCTGGGGTTTTTGCCTCTGTCACCAAGATACTGCAACACCATGGATCTTTTGACATTTGATTAGCTTTTTTTGTTTGATTACATCTCGCTGCCGTTGCTTGTGCTGTCTATTATTCTCCTAAATGTTGTAATTCTTGCTTTATAAACTACTTTTAAACCAAATTGTTATCTCATTCCCCCACACTGTTCAGTTCTCTCCTATTCCTGTTGTAATGATACATTCCAACAGAAAGAAGTAGCCCAGGTACAGTTCACTATAGTCATAACTTTCTAACACAGTTTCGTCTCAGGTAAAATGATGAATGCAGGACTTCTAACAGAGTATTTGTACATCGTTATGGAATGGCGACTTAAATGAAAGAAGTACTTCATACACCTCTGCGCATAGAACACATATAGTAAAAGGTGTTTATGCGATTCATAAATTACAGTATGAGCATGTTAAACAATAAAATAATTATAGCTTTTATTATTATCTAAGTTTCCACGGTGGGCAAGCTACAGTTTAAACTAGGAAGTAAACAAATGATTGCATTGTGCAATTATTACCGCAGTAAAGCAACTTTGAAAAGGCGTTGGTTAGGTGTGAAAATAAAGCCTCTGTTTAAATGAAGGGAGCTGTGAATGTGACATAACTAGGACACAAAGAAGGTGACACACCTGTAGCTGCTGTTGTATGATCTTCATGTTGTGTCTCTGTAAGAAGTTCTGCTCCTGTGAGCGCACTCGATCCAGCTGGGACAGAAGGTTGGTGAACAGAACCCCCGCCATGGACTCCTCGTTGGCTGCTGTGTCCCTGAAAAACAGACAAAAGATTCCCAGCTAAACCTATGAAGAAGATGGCTGGAGTTACAATCACATCACACCCATTCTTCACTCGCTCCACTGGCTTCCTGTCTCATTCAGGATCAAAAACAAGATCTCACTACTGACCCATCAGTGCATCCACGGGAACTCTCCTTCCTACCTCAAGGAACTACTCTCACCACAAACCTCCACATGCAACCTCCGTTCTACAACCAACCATCTGGTTCGCCCCCCCCCAGGACCCAGGGGCTCCTCACCTGTGGAATCCCAGACCACCGGAGGGCTCCTAAGGCCACTGACTCTATTAAGAAGGGCCTAAAGCCCTTTAAAAAAAAAGGTATATTATGCCCTTGTAGCACTTTGGGATTACTTTTAGCAATAAAAGGTGCTTTACAAATCAAATGTATTATTATTATTATTATTATCATTGGAAATCAATCATATGACCTCAATGATTAAACAACCAATAAAAGGGCACAGATGCAAAGGAACACAAAGAGCTACAGAGAGACGCACAATGGCCATTTGGAGATGCAAAAAACTACAAGGTAATGCAAACATGACTACAAAGAGACGAATAGACCATGAAGAAAAAAACTACAAAGAGACTCAAAATAACTAAGAGACAGAGAAGGACCACAAAAAGACTAAAACAAGACCATCAAGAGTTATTTTCTTGACAGAGTGCAGGTGTTTGTTAATTTGGAAAGTTAAGGACAAACTCATAATATTTTAAAGCTGCATTCTTAATTTTTTTCCCCAACTCGGGGCAGGATAACAAGCTGAAAACAGATGAAGGGACATATTATGACCTTATAAACTGTGTTTGTCTGCTGGTGCTGGACAGGTTAAGTTTTAGTGTTTTTCGACATTCAGACTGGCAAAGATATTAATGACAGTAAAGGCTGTTAACTGAAAGCTAAACATTTTTAAACCATACATACAGGAGCAGGACTCACCAATCCTGAGTCTCGATCCAGCTGGACAGACCCTGCCTGATGTCCATGGGGAAGTTATCATCATACAGGTAGTCCACATGCTCCAGAAGTCTGATCTCCAGCTGCTGGATCTGCTTCCACTGGCTCATGCTGCCCTGCATACACACCACATCATAGGAAATGAAAAAACACAGTAGTTAAAGTATCCTTTTTTTGTGTGGATATTTTAGGAGTATAATTAGTTTGGTAGTGCAGCTCTACTCCCTTCCTTTCTCACATGTATTACCTTTGCTGTTTGTGCTGTGCTGTTCCTTCAGTCTTCTCACCATGTGCACTTGTTTCCCTCAGACTTTCGTTTTGCACGTTCAGGAAGCAAGCTAATTTATTCTAAGGGGCTGAACCAACTCATACTCAGAAAACACACCCATACACACACACACACACACACACACACACACACACACACACACACACACACACACACACACACACACACACACACACACACACACACACACACACACACACACACACACACACACACACACACACACACACACACACACACACACACACACACACTGTCAAGGGTACATTTGTCACCTGTGCATTAACTTTCCTTTATCCTCCTTGTCACTCTGGTCGGATTCTAAACTGCATTGTATTGTAATGACAATAAAACTTACAGGTGCATCTAAAAAAATTACAATATCACAGAAAAGTTATTTTTTTCTGTGATTGAAATCAAAAAGTGTATCCTTCATATATTCTAGATTTACGCATAAAGTGAAATATTTTCACGCCTATTTTTGTTTTAATTTGTATGATTACTGCTTACAGCTCATAATCCTGTATCTCAGAAATAGTATAATTTAATATTACATAATACCAATCAAAAAAGTATAAGTATGGAGGCAATATATTCCATTATATTAGATGCACCTGTAATCTGATTTTCATTATGCTTATGCATCTCTTAATGGTCACATACTTCTCTTCTCTCTTCAACTCCAATTTAAATGTAGACAACTCCCTCTGTTGGAATTATTGTAAACAGCAGCTTGGGGGGCGTGCTACATGTTCAAAAACGTGTGAGTTAGGGAAAACATTTAAATATGTTCTCACAAAAACAACATGTTTGTCTTAAGATTTCAGAAAATCTTACAATAAAGAGTTAATTTGAGCGTATGACTTAAATATATGACAAACTAGACTACCTCTAGAAAAGGGTAACCAGCCACATGTTGAGAGTGAAATTATAATGTTCTGTAAATGAGGTCCCAGACGGTGGCGGCCGCCCCACCTCTTCCCACATTGTAGATTGTCATTAAAAAAATATTTAAATTTTTAAATAGGCCTACAATCTTTTTTTTTACATTTCTTTTTTTATGAACAAGGTACTTATTATATAGTTGGTGGTGTCAGTGGCTTACCGTGTCTATCACAACTGGACCTTCTGTATGAGGTGTGATTTGTGCCAAAGACTGAACTAACTGAGCAGCCAATCGTCGCCTACCATGCCGTGAACTATGCCGCGAGAGAAGTAACGTGACACTCTCGTCGCCACCCCTCTCGTCTGAGAAGCTATGTGACGTCTGCGTCTGAAGTTACTTTACTTTGGTAGTTATCACCAAATAACCCAGTAATGTTACAGCTACTTACTCCTAGATTCCACCGGGTCCGTCTGCGTCGCGTTACGGCCGTGTTACGGCCGCGCCGCGGCATTCGACTAGATCGCGGCCACTCTAGTCAATGGGTGCTATTCCACCAGACACGCCGCGTTACGGCTCAGAAGCGTCCCAGAAGCGTCTCGCCGCTGGGCTCCGCTCGAAATAGGATTGAAGTCTATTTTTCGACGCGACGCGAGGCGTTGCAGAGGCAGCGGGCAGGAAGTCGACCGGTGACAGCATCCGGTCCATCCCCCAAATAAACTAATTTGCAGACCCTGTCCCTCCGTAGTCTTTCAAGTAGGAGGAGAAATGCCAGCGTTCTCCTCCGGTTTACAGGCACTGTGTAAATTATATATATATAATAATTATGACGATGAATGCATTTTTTTACCACTAAAATACAGCAACACATCTTTGATTCATGTTGTTGCCGGCAGGCAAGACGCTCTGCTTCTGAAATGCTTCTGAAACAAGCCCGGTGGGTTATGACGCTAGAGGAGGTCGGACAAGAATATATATTTGTAATTATCAAAAGGATAACAAAGGCTGAAAAAACAGGAGAAGCCTGTCTTCCCTTGGTCTCCAGGAGAAAACGCCATCACCAAGTTTTCTATAGTTTTGTGTGTGAAATAGATCGCTGCAGTAAACACGACTTTATGTATTTGTTTATGGTGTATTTGATATGGAGGGATGCAGTATATAGAAGTTCAGAGAAGAAGCAACCCCTATGTTGTTTATTTTATTTCATTTCATTTTGGCACCATAGCAGAGGCAAATATAGAGTTAATGTGCGGAGATTATAATGTCCCGTTTACTAAAATATGTATTGTTTTATGATGTTTAGTTGACAAAAAAGTCACTGTGCTACATTTTGCTGCACTCAAGCATACATCTGAAGACAAGAGTTGTGTCCCCCTTTGGCCACAAGGGGGAGTATAAATATATTTTATATTTATTTATTTTTGTATAGATGTTGCAACTATACAGAGCTTTGGCAATACTATAGTAACTGAGGTCATGCTAATAAAGCTATTGAATTGAATTGAGTATACCTTTAAAGCAGTGGTTCCCAAACTTGTTGTGCCCAAGGCACCAAAGGACAAGTAAAAATCTCAAGGCACACCTACTGTGCAAAATAGCCCTTATAACACGTGTTATCACTCATATCGTGTCAAATATCTGTAAATGTGCATAATTATTTACTAATGCCAAATAAAATGTGACAAAGACAACTATATTACTCGTGAAATATTTATTAACGAAATATTTCAGAAATTAATTTGAAACTTTATCAAATTAGGCTTCATCAAAGCAGCAACACACTCATTTATACCAGACAGGTCACAAAATAAAAAATGAGGCAAAGGAAACTCAGCAGAAATTCAGCACAGAGAACGGTCAATGCAAGGAAGCTGCATTGACCATGGTCCTGAACTACAAATTATAAATGTAACATTTCAGCAATCAGCATTGAAACATGTGCTATTGTAAATATTTTGCCGACTTACAAATTAGTGAGATACATGTGCCTGTCGGGGCGCGCAGAATTTTGTAATCCTTGGTGGCACTGAGGAGAGGGCCACTCGCAAGTGCTGTTCAACAGAGAGCCGTGACCTCCTGTTGTTCTTCATGTAAATCAGAGTAGAGAACGCCAACTCCAGAGATGGGGTCGTTACTAAAAATATATATATATATTACATAACTTCGTTACTATCTACATAAAGTAACTCGTTACTTTACTCGTTACTTTACTCGCCGAGCACGTACGAACTGCGCATGCGTGAGTGGTAATAACTCTCCTTACCAGCAGGCGGCGGTAGTGTGTATTTGTCATTCAAAACAGGCAACAACCGGAAGACAGAGAAGAAGAACAGACTACGTGATATATATATATATTTTTTAAATAAATGTTTTATTGAACATTTTTAAAACATACAAAAGCTCGGTGAGGATATCATCAACTTATCAACATAAGTGCAAGACATTCATTCACAATAAGACAAAAATAATACATCCAATAAGAGCCAGGGGGAGAGAAAAAAAAGCATAAAGGCACAAAAACATTTGAGAGGCATTAAGCTTACTTAAAATAATAACCATTTGGAAATGTCATTGCAAATCTTTATAGACATGTTACAAGATTGTATTTTCCTAAGGGACAGAAAAAAGGACTTGAACTCATTTATGAAACAGGGAAAGGAGGGCTTGCCTCCTCTCCCTTTACTACAATGTAAATGCTATTTACCCAAAATAATAATTATATTTACCAAATCAGATATGGGAGAATCCAAATTATCAATATAATATAAAATGTGATATATTTTGAAGGCCGGAATGTTTGTTAATTTAAGTAACAACCAATCTCTCACATTCGACCAAAACAATTTAGAAAAAGGGCATGAGAAAAATAAATGTTCCAACGATTCATCAGATAAATTACAAAAGGAACATTGTTCCACTTCAAATTTAAATCTTGAATTTAAAAAAGTAGAAACCGGGTAGATTTTATGAACAATTTAAAAATGTGCTTTAGGAGAAATAGGCCATTTTATAAAATAAGATAGAGCTTTTTCCATTACAGATAAAGTGTCTAAATCGGTCCCTTGTAAGCCTCTGTTCAAAATGTGGGATTTCAAAGAAGCATTAATAGATTTGTTATTCTTAAGAGTATCGCCAATAAATTCCAAACTAGGTAAAACTGATACAACATTTGAGTCCAGTAAAGTATTATGAATCATTTCAATAAGTGGTACAGGAAGTGCTTTACAGATTTTGTTATAATCTTTAGCAGTACACGTTATATTGTATTTGGTTGAAAAAGCCAAAACATCTAGCAGTTTACCATTGCAATCTAGTAAATCACTAACAAACAAAATACCCCTCTCATGCCAATCACTCCTAAACAAGGATTTTCTGTTTATAATAATCACTCTATTGTTCCATAAAGTAGATCCATGAGGAGAAAATTGTGGGTAAATATCATTTTCCAATAATGAAGTATCTGCTTATGAAAATTTGACAATTTGGTCGGAATCTTATTAACCTCAAAATCACATTTTAAAAGAAAATCAAACCCTCCTAGACGTTTAAATATGGCCTTTGGAATATGGAACCACATGGATTCTGGCTGGAACAAAAAAGCTTTCAACCGTTTGATTTGAATTGTTCCAATCATCGATTCAAAGTCTAAAGCTTTAATTCCGCCTTTATCATATTCTTTAACAAGCTGTGACTTTTTAATGTAGTGAGTTTTATTTCTCCACAAGAATTGGAAAATAATTGAGTTGGTTTTTTTAATATTGGCCAAAGAGACAAAACATGAGTGGCATGGGTAAATAAGTTTAGATATACCTTCTGCTTTAGTAAGAAGAACTCTGCCAAAAATAGTAAGATCTCTAGTTAACCAACGACTGAGAGATTTCTTCATATCTGTGATACGGTTACAAATATTAAGATCTTCTCTCCTGATATCATTTTTAGATAATGTTATTCCTAAATATTTCACTTCAGGTACCACTCTAATAGAGTCAATAATGGAATCATCACATGAATGGATAGGGAGTAATTCACATTTTGAAAGATTAAGAGATAACCCTGATGCTTTTGAAAAAATTGAAATTGTGTTAAGAGTTTCCTTTACCATGGATTTATTCTTTAGGAAAATGGATGTGTCATCCGCAAATTGACTAATTTTAAATTCTTTGTCAAAGAGGGTAATGCCTAATATTTTGTGATTCTTTATAATAAGCGTTGTTAAAACTTGGGTGGTCAGAATAAATAATTTTGGGGAAATAGGGCAACCCTGTCGAATACCACGTAAAACCTTAAACCTAGGGCTCATTCCAGGGTTCAAAGACACAGAACTATAGATGTCCGAATAGAGCATCCCTAACCCTAACCCTACGTGATATAAACAAACAACAAATAGCGTGTGCGGTAGCTTCACCTTAGCATGTGTTCTTTGCAGGTGTTTGTTGAGGTTTGACGTGGTGTTTACAGCAGTGGATAACAGCTTCTGGCCTGGACACAGTTTGCACCTCACCGTCACATTCCTGTCTATTCTTCGGACGAACTCAAAATAATGGGCATACCTCCACCCCTCGAAAGTTATCGCTGACTCAGCCATGTTTATGCAGCACTGCACGTGGAGATGTGGACGCACAAGTCGCGCAGATTACGTACATATAAACCTACAAAGTACTGATATAGTAAATTAAAAAATAATTATTTTTTGTGTAGTTGTATATTGCAATAATAAGGTATGGTTGTCACAAAATCCCACGGCACACCGTTTGGGAACCATTGCTTTAAAGGTCCCATGTCATGCTTTTCCGGTTATTACCCGTCCCCTTGTGTTTTATGAAGGTTTTTATGCATGTAAACGGTCTGCAGAGTCAAAACCCTCAAAGTACACCCTGTAGCGAGTAAAACTCTAACACAGAAAATACCTCCCCAAAACGCCTCGCTGGTGAAACGTCATCATCCATTTGATTCTTCCGGGTACGAGATTACGTAAGCACGTACCCGGAACTAAATGGACCAATCCAGAAGAGCTATGGCCACACCCAGCGGCGCTGGCCGCACCCTCTGCCAGCCTAACATGTACTGTTGGAAGCTCTGGTTCAGTTCACAATCGATCCAGTCATGCCAAAGCCAAGGACCTGTTTCCTGAAATGTGAGGGGAAATCTGAGATATTTGTCCTACCGACGGAAGAACCATGACGAAGTCAGTGGTTGACATTTCTGTTTAACACTGTTCCTTCAGAGGTTCGAAGAACGTTACTGTGTGCGCGGCATTTCACAGACAAAATAACAGTTGGAAAAATGGTTAGTCAGCGGACACACTTGTCACTGTGATGTAGATAAATTATGCATTTCTAACATATCTGAAATGTAAGAGCTATACAAAATTAAAACTTTCCACTGTGAAACCGCCTGCTGTAGTCTAGTTCAGTGTTTCTCAAACTTTTTCATACCAAGGACACTTAACCAATAAAAAAACACTCGCGGACCACCTAACTCCAAAAATATCCCAAAACACATCGTTTTTCTAGAACAGATTAGAAATTGCCTGAAAATGGTACAAACAAGTAGCAACATGTGTGATGAAGGTGTTGCGCTGGGCTATATCATGCAATTGAAGTGAAACTTAAGCTCGCTCCATTGCGGAGATATTCCCACGAGAGTGCGGAAAACTTTTATTTATTTCAAATGTGAAATGTTACCAATATACTCACGGACCACTAGGGGGCGCTCACGGACCACCATTGGTCCGCGGACCACACTTTGAGAAGCACTGGTCTAGTTTGAGACGGTGTCTCTGGTCCTTCACGGTCCGTCTCACTTTCGGGATCGGACTCCGGTTCAAACTACTACTTATTCTAAATAACTTATTTCACGTATATATGATATTTAAGCCCGCTGGTCTCATCATACAACGGCAATGAAAAAAGCACCAGGGGAGGCAGCCACAACCTCTGCCGCACTGAAGGGGGCGCAAGTGAGCCCACAGGTTCTTGTTGCTACTGTTATTCTACGCAGAGACGGTAGACGCAACAACAAGCTAGGCTTTTGAAACTAGAGGAAGATAAGGAGGACTTTTACAAAAAAGTAATAAAGATTGTTGTCCAGAAGGATAGCATGGACTTCATCTTCAAGTCAAGGTAAGACCACATTTGTAATGAAAATTGGATCTTACTAAGAGAGAACAATCCAATATTTAGATTTTGGGTATCCTTTTGTTGAACGGTCTGTTTAAAATGAATCGAAGCATCAGACTAAAAAAGCTTTTGAAAATAACAGAATATTTCGATTAAAGGTGGGGTAGGTAAGTTTGAGAAACCGGCACGATATACACTTTTTGTTATATTCCATGGAATGCTCTTAACATCCCGATAGCAATGAATATCTGAAGTGCTTTGACAAAAAATACATAAAAACATTTCATCTGTGGAAGCCGTAGTACTGTAAAAAGCACGACCACTCATTTTAGCCGGCCCGGCTAAAATAACCTGCCTGTCAGCCTTCCATCTGTGCACAAACTTATCTCGTGCCCTCATTGGTCATGTGCGCGTTCGTGTGTGTTGGAGGAGGGGCTGTGTATTTTCAAATTCTAGCGCACTCGAGCTGGTTTCTCCAAAATTACCTACCCCGCCACCTTTAAGGTCAAAATATATAATATTTGTAAATCTGACTCTGAAAGAGTCAGTGCCTCACCAGCCATGAACCTCACCGCATGTCACTGTACATAGGTATACATAGATATATATATATCTATATATCGGAAGGCTTCAGTAGAAGCTGCTGGGAATCCCAGCAGCTCCGGGGACTTCCGGCCGGGGACTTCGGGTGGCAGTATACATAGATATATATATATATATATAATATATATATATATCTATGGCAGTATACGCCGTGAAGTTGTTTGCGGCCTGCCAGTAAACCCAAAGCAGAAGAAGAAGAAGTGACGTCAGCGGCTTAATTTGCCTAATCCTTCCCCAGGAATTTATTCCGGTGTGAACGCGATCTGTATTTAGTTCATGAGAACTAAAGAGTTCTCATGAACTAAGTTCTCATGAACCTTTGTGGGAAAAGTACTGCAGTGTGAATGCGCCTATTGCTGACAGCGGGAACTACATTTGAATACAGATTTAAGAAATATCAGTTTTTGAGCATGTAATAAACATGTTTTGTCTTGACTATATTACAACTATATTATAATAAAATAATATAGTATTTATATTATTGAATTGATTATGATTATGATTATGATTAGTAGAAGTAGTTTATTTGCATTAATTATATTTTAATCTTTTTGAGGCTAGTATTTGGCAGGAAATGACGGCGTATTCACCTGTAAACGCATACTGAACAACATACATGCACATTTACCATTTACCTCACTGTATAAAAAAGTGACTGTGTTGATAATAATAATAAACAGGAATTATATTTGCAAAGTACTTTGTTTCCAAAACATTTGTTTTCACTCCTGTCGGTTGGGGGGGGGGGGGCTCATCTCACAATGTCGCTTGGTGCCCCAAGTTGGCCAGGGACGGCCTTGGTTGTACATTGTGTAGGTATGGGTGTGTGTGTGTGAGAGTTGATGTGCCGGGCAGACAGGCGGGTCTCAGTAGCTTAAGGTAGTATCTGACATATAAATGGTCAAAAATGGTACATTCTCCGTTAGCCTACGAGCTCCATGTTCAAGCGATGGAATATTCCTTCACAATGTAGCATCACTTTGAATATGCGCTTAAATTGTCCTGGATTGGAATTTTTACGATCATTTCCCTAGGAGGAATTTGCAAAAATGTGCTTAAAATGCATGAAAAACGCACATTTAAAAAAATGGCCGACTTCCTGGGGGGTGGGGCTAATGGAAGGCAATTTGAAATATGTGTGCAATCATAATAAAAATGTGTATACTGCGTTTCGTGAATATCGGAAAAACTATATGTGAGTAGTTTGGAGTAATTTGCGACATGTAAATCGTCCAAAGTTGTGTATTGGCTGTTAGCTTACGACCTCCCTGATTGAGCTATCAAAAATGTGTTTCACAATTTAGCATCATATTGGATAGAGGCTGAACTTGTCCTGGATTGGATTTTTTCCGATCATTTCCCTAGGAGGAGTTTGCAAAAATGTGCTAAAAAAAAAAGAAAAACGCACATTTTTGAAAATGGCCGACTTTCTGGGGGGCGGGGCTAATAAAAGCAAATTTGAAATATGTCCACAATTATAAGAGCAATGTGTATACAGCATTTTTGGGAATATCGGAAAAACAATATGTTAGTAGTTTGGAGTAATTTGCGAAATGTAAATCGTCAAAAATGGTGTATTCGCTGTTAGCTTACGACCTCCACGATTGAGCTATCAAACATTTTCTTCGTAATTTAGCATCATATTGGATAGGGGCTGAACTTGTCCTGGATTGGAATTTCTCCGATCATTCCCCTAAGAGGAGTTCGCAAAAATGTCCTTAAAATGCATGAAAAAAATAAATAAACGCACATTTTCAAAATGGCCGACTTCTTGGGGGGCGGGGCTAATGGAAGCTAATTAGTAATATGTCCGCAATTCCATGAGGAATGTCTGTGCCAAAATTCGTGAAGTTCTGAGAAACTATATGTGACTACCACACAATAGCACAATACCACACTGCTAGTGAGCAGTCTTTTTGAAAAATCACGTTTTTTTTTACATTCTCGAAAAGGTCGTGGGCTGTAACATGTGTCCCAAGTTTTGCATCCGAAGCTCATTTTATGCTATCGCAATTTTTAAAAAGTATAGGCCACGCCCACATTCTGCATTTGTTGCGACACATTCAATCTCAGCTCGAAGTCAAAAAATTATTTCGTCCATCCATTCTTGAGTTATAAATAGGTGGTGGAGCTTAGGGTTTATTTGTAGAGCACGTCCACCCGGATATGTGTGCAACATTTCAGGTCATTCGGAGTTACGGTGCGACTATGTAATTTTTCCAAAATAATTTACATATAGGTGGCGCTAGCGAGCATGTTGGACAATTTGGACCCATTGACTCCAGAATGTTGCAATTTTTACCGGTCCTGGCGTCCATGCAAAATTATACAACTTTTGGAGCATCCTAAAGGCCTCAAAAGCAGGAAAGATGGCGACTAATAAGAAGAATTCCTACAATAACAATAGGTTCCTCGCACTTCGTGCTAGGACGCCATTGGGTCCTAGCGCTCCGTGCTCGGGCGCTAATACATTGATTGTAAGTAAATGACCTACAATTGAAGAAAATAGAGTAGTAAACACAGAAGTAGTACACTGTACGAACACGAACACGAACACGAACAATGCTCCCACTGACCCTCTGTTTCTCAGCTTCAGTCTCCTGAAGCTCACTGAATGCAAAATATTTTACGATAACTGTTTAAAGGTTAACTTAGTAAATATACTAAACGACAGACTGTGTGACCCAATCCCAACTAATTTACCCTTGCATACATATTAAATAAGGATTTTATAAAGGGTAAAAAGTGCAAACTTAAATGTACCAGCTTCAGTGTGTCTGCAGAGGTCCTCGGGTAAGGAATGGGATTGATAACACTAACAAGAGGTCTTTGTCTATGTCTGGCTTTGAAAAGCACTTAAAGCAACACTTCTTGAACAAATGTGTTACATATTATTTATGCTGAGTGGACTTCTACATAACATTTTACATCTTCAGAAATGCATTTAAATGTACCATCATTTTCCTATAAAGTATAGTTTAGAGTAGACTGATTAAATAAATAGTTTAGATCAGTTTTAACAGAGCTCAGTTGTTTAGCAGTCTTATTGCCTGTGGGATGAAACCGTCCCTGAGTCTGGTGGCTTTAGTCCTGATGCTGCGATACCGCCAGCCAGGCGGCTGCAGACAGAACAGTTTGTGGCTGGGGTGATGGGGGTTTTGATCATCCTGAGGGCTTTCTTCCTGAGCCGCTGGGAGTAGAGGTCCTCCATGGATGGCAGCTCCGTCCTGGTGATGTTCTGTGCAGTCTTCACCACCCTCTGTAAAGCCTTACGATTGAGGGCGGTGCAGCTGCCGTACCAGGCCGTGATGCAGCAAGTCAGGATCCTCTCTATGGTGGACCTGTAGAAGGTCAGGATGATCTCTATGGTGCACCTGTATGGTCAGGATCCTCTTTATGGTGCACCTGTAGAAGGTCAGGATGCTCTCTATGGTGCACCTGTAGAAGGTCAGGATGCTCTCTATGGTGCACCTGTATGGTCAGGATCCTCTCTATGGTGGACCTGTAGAAGGTCAGGATCCTCTCTATGGTGCACCTGTATGGTCAGGATCCTCTCTATGGTGCACCTGTAGAAGGTCAGGATCCTCTCTATGGTGCACCTGTAGAAGGTCAGGATCCTCTCTATGGTGCACCTGTAGAAGGTCAGGATGCTCTCTGTGGTGCACCTGTAGAAGTTGCAGAGTCTCCTGGAGTCCATGTTGAACCTCCTCAGCCTGCGGAGGAAGAAGAGCTGCTGTCGAGCTGTTTTGGCGATGGTGTTTGTGTGATGAGTCCATGTCAGGTCCTCGGTGATGAGTCCATGTCAGGTCCTCAGTGTTGAGTCCATGTCAGGTCCTCAGTGATGAGTCCATGTCAGGTCCTCAGTGATGAGTCCATGTCAGGTCCTCAGTGTTGAGTCCATGTCAGGTCCTCAGTGATGAGTCCATGTCAGGTCCTCAGTGATGAGTCCATGTCAGGTCCTCAGTGATGAGTCCATGTCAGGTCCTCAGTGATGAGTCCATGTCAGGTCCTCAGTGATGTGGACAAAGAGGAACCTGAAGCTGCTGACTCTCTCCACCGTAGTCCCATTGATGTTGATGGGGGCGTGTCCCTCTCCCTGCTGCTTCTTGTAATCCACAATCAGCTCCTTTGTATTGCTGACGTTGAGATGGAGGTTGTTCTCCTGGCACCAAGATGTCAGGGTTTCGACCTCCTCTCTGTACGCCGTCTCATCGGCGTCTGTGATCTGGCCGATGACGGTCGTGTCGTCAGCAAACTTCACGATGGTGTTGGAGCTGTGTGTGGCCAAGCAGTCGTGTGTGAACAGGGGTTGCAGTCGAATAGTCCATTTAGCTTAGGAACCTTCCTAACGGAGTGAAATGACCCGGAAGTACCTCAGTGGCAGCCATGATAAGTGCCGTTCCAATTAATGTGGACCGGAGGGAGAGGGTGACAAAAATGAGTTTCACTTTCCTTTTTTATTTCAATTCCAACTTTGGTCATGAAGAATATGTTTCTCTGTTGTCCACGTTCACAAAGCAAAGCAACAGCATCAGAGCACGGTGCAGAGTCTCTAGATGAGTTTACAGTAGTCCGTCGTTCTTATTATACATCCATGTTGTAGTCCGCTGTATAGAAAACTGTAGTTTCCATAGTTTCTCCACAGCAGCAGCAGACGCACATTTATGACGTCCGCTGGTGCATCATAAACACGTCGGAGGGTGCTCAAATATGTAGGGTTTCCCATTAAGGTACCGGGCGCTACAGTGAAATGTTCTACTGCAACACTCTCCACACGCGCATACACAGTATGTGAGGGAATATTTCTGTCTTTACTTCTAGATATTTAACCTGTCTGCCTGTTACATGCATCATGTTAATGTTCTACTGGGCAGCAATTGAGTCTATTATTCGTTATGGCATCACAACATGGTTTGGTAACTTGTCAGTTAAATCTAAATCACAACTCCAGAGCTTGATAAAAAGGGCTGGAAAAATAATTGGCATGCTTCCACCATCTTCTCTTCAGGAGATATTTGAGGAGATGGTGAGAAAGCAAGGCCGTAAAATCACATGCGACCCCAAACACATCCTGTATAGAGAGTTTGAGTTGCTGCCCTCGGAGGGCAGAAGGTATAGATTACCAAACTGTAAATTGAACAGGTATAAGTTTTCCTTTGTTCCGCTGTCAATCAAGCTGCTGAACAGTCAGGAACAATTGTGATTATGCTGTTAGGAGTTATTGGGAGGTGCAATGTTTACAGTGTAGTTTGTGCAATCGAGAAGGTTAAATAGGGGAGGTGCATTATGTATAAATAGGTATGGACACAATAGGGATATGTGTAATTTTGATTTGTGTATGAATACAATAGGGAACGTGCAATATTTGATTTATGTATAATTACACTGAACAAAAATATAAATGCAACACTTTTGTTTTTGCTCCCATTTTTCATGAGATGAACTCAAAGATCTAAAACATTTTCTATATACACAAAATAACCATTTCTCTCAAATATTGTTCACAAATCTGAAAAGATCTGTGATAGTGAGCACTTCTCCTTTGCCGAGATAATCCATCCCACCTCACAGGTGTGGCATATCAAGATGCTGATTAGACAGCATGATTATTGCACAGGTGTGCCTTAGGCTGGCCACAATAAAAGGCCACTCTGAAACGTGCAGTTTTGCTTTATTGGGGGGGTCTGGGGGGGTCCGAAAACCAGTCAGTATCTGGTGTGACCACCATTTGCCTCACGCAGTGCAACACATCTCCTTCGCATAGAGTTGATCAGGTTGTTGATTGTGGCCTGTGGAATGTTGGTCCACTCCTCTTCAATGGCTGTGCCAAGTTGCTGGATATTGGCAGGAACTGGAACACGCTGTCGTATACGCCGATCCAGAGCATCCCAAACATGCTCAATGGGTGACATGTCCGGTGAGTATGCTGGCCATGCAAGAACTGGGATGTTTTCAGCCTCCAGGAATTGTGTACAGATCCTTGCAACATGGGGCCGTGCATTATCATGCTGCAACATGAGGTGATGGTCGTGGATGAATGGCACAACAATGGGCCTCAGGATCTCGTCACGGTATCTCTGTGCATTCACAATGCCATCAATAAAATGCACCTGTGTTCGTCGTCCATAACATACGCCTGCCCATACCATAACCCCACCACCACCATGGGCCACTCGATTCACAACATTGACATCAGAAAACCGCTCACCCACATACGCTGTCTGCCATCTGCCCTGAACAGTGAAAACCGGGATTCATCCGTGAAGAGAACACCTCTCCAACGTGCCAGACGCCATCGAATGTGAGCATTTGCCCACTCAAGTCGGTTACGACGACGAACCGGAGTCAGGTCGAGACGCCGATGAGGACGACGAGCATGCAGATGAGCTTCCCTGAGACGGTTTCTGACAGTTTGTGCAGAAATTCTTTGGTTATGCAAACCGATTGTTGCAGGAGCTGTCCGAGTGGCTGGTCTCAGACGATCTTGGAGGTGAGCATGCTGGATGTGGAGGTCCTGTGCTGGTGTGGTTACACGTGGTCTGCGGTTGTGAGGCCGGTTGGATGTACTGCCAAATTCTCTGAAACGCCTATGGAGACGGCTTATGGTAGAGAAATGAACATTCAATTCACGGACAACAGCTCTGGTGGACATTCCTGCTGTCAGCATGCCAATTGCACGCTCCCTCAAAACTTGCGACATCTGTGGCATTGTGCTGTGTGATAAAACTGCACGTTTCAGAGTGGCCTTTTATTGTGGCCAGCCTAAGGCACACCTGTGCAATAATCATGCTGTCTAATCAGCATCTTGATATGCCACACCTGTGAGGTGGGATGGCAAAGGAGAAGTGCTCACTATCACAGATTTTTTTCAGATTTGTGAACAATATTTGAGAGAAATTATTATTTTGTGTAGAAAATGTTTTAGATCTTTGAGTTCATCTCATGAAAAATGGGAGCAAAAACAAAAGTGTTGCATTTATATTTTTGTTCAGTGTACAATAGGGAAAAGTGCAATATTTGATTATGTATGTGCAATAGGGAAAGTGCTGTACCTGTATGTTTCTTGTTTGTTTCTTTGCCATGTGATATGTGACCTCTGTTCTGTATCTATGACTGATTGACCTGAATGTGTATTATCTCGATGCCCAAGACAAATTTCTCCTAAGGGAGACAATAAAGCTCTATCTTATCTTATCTTAACTAGACTCAGACATAATACTAATTATTATTGAAACCTTTTGTGCTGTTGCTGCAAAATGGAAACTTTGTTGATTGTCTATTCCAACTGGCCACTGGATTCAGATAATTAATATAAGTTGAAGTTCAATTACAGTTTTAAATATAGTTTAACATTCTTTATTAAACTGTTTCAAATTATTTCTAGTATCAACCAATTGGTCTATAGACATTACTACAATTCTAATAGTTGTTAAACTACTGACAGGTTTTCTGAAACCGAGCTTATGAACAATAGAGTAAAGGTCGCTGGTTAAGCCAGGATCAATATATCTGTTGAAGTTTTTATTGTGTGCATAATAAATGTGTTAAATGAATTGAGCAATTTTTTTTTAAGAAGTATAATGTTGCAATCTCTTTAAGATCAGTAATTGCAGTTCGAAGATAGATGTTGTTTTCCAAGGGCCTCTCTTTCACAGGCCCACACAATAAATCATGAGACTTCCAAATCCTAACAGACAGAGATCAGTATCACTTTGTGTTGCAAGCCAAATCCATGAAGGGGTTCTACTTGGCCCAATTTAAATACCATAAAGAGAGCATTAACCCAGCTCAAGCTAAATGTCAAATGTCCTTAATTAATGTACAAGTGTTTTAATTTCTTAAAAAAAAATCCAGTCTAGTTTCCTTCGAGTTCAGTCTAAGCAACAAATTGTTTCTCATAACATTCTCACTGCTGTCCCAAATGTTTTAAACCTTGGGCAGGCGAGCTGTTCACACACACAGACACCCACGCACACCCACCCACCCAATACACACACACACACACACACACACACACACACACACACACACACACACACACACACACACACACACACACACACACACACACACACACACACACACACACACACACACACACACACACACACACACACACACACACACACACACACACACACACACACACACACACACACACACACACACACTTTGGATGAGTATTCACCTTATCCACATTGTCGATTGTTGCCTTCTTTAGAGTTATTGGTAATTCAAGATTAATTATTAAATTAAATATGGTACAAAAGATAAAATAAATAAAACTTTGATTTGATAATTTCGTTCACAACATTAGACCTTGTCCTCTAATCTCTACTAGAATAAGATACGTGTGCATGTTTGGGTGTTTTAACACTCCTGTAATGTACCTAATCTTGTTATTCTTTTCATTACAGAGCTGGAAAAATTGTGTATTGCTTAGATTCTGATCCGTGCAAGTCCAATTTTGACTGACTTTAGTTCTAATGTTAATGTTAATTTGACTTCAACCCATAGGTCAGTGACCACCAACTGGCGGCCCGCGGGCCACATCCGGCCCGCCAGACATTCTCATCCGGCCCGCACGACAGGGGTGACTGTGGCGTTGGCGGAGTGGTTACTGCGTTCGCCCCCCACCCATTTTTTTTTATACAACGTCTCGTGAGTAAGGTGCAGTACCGGAGTCCAACAGAGAGGCAGCAGCTGCGGGACAGTAGACTGCGTACTGCGAAACCTTCCCTTCCTTGAAGAAGAAGAAGTGATCCTTCATTGTGAAGAGTCTGCTTTGTGCGCTCCGCACCACAGCAGCAGCCCCGCTGCGACAGAGTCCAACAGAGAGGCAGGAGCTGCGGGACAGTAGCCTAGAAGCAGGGTTGGGTTGGGTTGTAACGGAATATATGTAACGGCGTTACGTAATCAGAATACAAAAATCAAGTAGGCTAAGTGTATTCAGCTGGCGTTACATTTGAAAAACGAGTAATCTGATTACAGTTACTTTCGTAAACCTGAAGTGAATACATTTTGGAATACTTATTGGAATTATTGGTGGAAAGGTTTCCTCACAAAATGTAATATTCATTACCGGCAGAACTGTGTGCACACTGCACAGCGCTGCAGCATGTCTGTGAGCGAGAGAGAGATGCAGCGTGTCTGTGAGGCCCCGCCCCCGCACGCAGATGAGAGAGAGATCTCTTTTAAAATATATTGAAAGTTAGAAACGGAGATGGTTAGATAAAATGTGCAAGATAACGTTGATGTAGCATTTCTTTATTGTCGAAATGATGACATTTATAACAGGATCAAATCAAAGTGAATGGCCTGCTGCTGCTGAATGCATGGGGCAAGTGACTGGAACAAGTTTTAAAAGTTATTACATCGTTTCAGATAATAATAATAATGATAATTCATTCTATTTAGGGAAGCCTTTCAAAGCACCCAAGGACACCTTACGATTCATAACATATTCTAAGGAAAGGTTTACAGTAGGAGAATGCAGTCCGGGTGATGTTTTTTATGTGGGGTGCAGATGAGAGGGAGCTGTCCAGAACGACACCAAGATGTTGTGTTTGAGTTCTTGATAAGCCATTAATTAAAACAGTAAAACAAGTGTCTCCTGCTCACCAAAACATACCCATCTGTTATGGAAAAAGAAAGTATTCCAAAAGTATTCTAAAAGTAACCTGAACACGTTACTTTTATAAGACACATAACTGTAACTGTATTCTGATTACTTTCAGAGCATGTATTCAGTAATCAGTAACTGATTACTAGGGGTGTAACGGTTCACAAACATTTCGGTTCGGTACGTACCTCGGTTTTTAGGTCACGGTTCGGTTCGGTACGTTTTCGGTACAGCAGAAAAAATTATCACAAAACATAAAATATATATATATTTTTTTTAATTATTATTAAACTGTGAATATTCACTCAAATAAATACAAAATATAATAAAATAAACATTAAGGTGCAGCATTTTGATGAACTGAAATAATCTGTATTTGAACTTTACTGTACTAGTACTCACAAAACATGAACTATTAGTTTTGGGTTTTTAATTATTATTAAACTGAATATTCACTCGAATAAATACAAAATATAATAAAATAAACATTAAGGTGCAGCTTTTCGATGAACTGAAATAATCTGTATTTGAACTGTACTGTACTAGTACCTAAGCAGCCAGACATTATGACTTGCTTGTCATTGGTTTTTTTAAAGAAAATTAACTTGTCCACATTGCTTGCCGAAAGGGCAGATCTGCTGGCACTAACAATGTCTCCTGCTGTGGAGAACACCCTCTCTAGGGACAGAGGTAGCAGATACAGCCAGGTAGCGCTTAGCTAACATGGCAACATAAGGATGTTTGGCGTTTGTAATAGCTTTGGCTCGGTCTGAACTTTCTGCGAGTGGTGGAGGCTTAAATGCTAGTGGGAGTTGGGTTTGCACTTCAGTCTTTTTTCTTTTGGTACCGGTGATATTCACGTTCGGGTGATGCCTTTTCAAATGAGTGTGCAAGTTTGATGTATTGCCAGCCGCGTAACCAATTTTAGTTGAACAATGCCGACAAAGAACTTTGGTTCGGTCCACCTGTCTTTGTCCGTCATCCATGTACGTAACTGCGAAACCAAAATGTTCCCAAACCGGAGACTTCAATGATGCTGGAGGATTTTCGAGCTCAACTTTATCTGCGTTCGCCATTTCGACAGTACCTCAAATTACTGACTACATTTGAACGCATCCCTGTGAGCAGCTCTCATAGTATGCCTCTCGTCCAATGAAACGACTTGCTCGCTCTATGACGCGTTGAACCCAATGTGAGCAAATTACTCTGAATGCTGCGACGCAGCACCTGAGATTACTTCCAAAAAGTTGTTCACGTTCTCAATTTTTTACGTTTAACGTTATATTCGTTCTCCTTTAAACATCTTTTATTAACCTCATGACGTTAAACATCGAGTTCAAGGCAAAGTAGATTACACGTGTGTACCGAACCGAAGGGCCCGTACCGAATAATTTCGGTACGTGTACCGTTACACCCCTACTGATTACATTTACAAAGTAACCCTCCCAACCCTGCCTAGAAGTGATCCTTCGTTAGCGTGAAGAGTCTGCTAAGCTTTATGCAGTACCTGTACCCCCCCGGCCCGCGATAGTGTCTATTGGATACATTTTGGCCCTTGGACAAATGTAGTTGGTGATCCCTGCCATAGGTTATTATTTAAATTAACTCAAAATTTCACATGATGATGGATTGGTGTTCCACATTTTTCCCACTAATTTGTTTTATGATTAGGCCAATGGTAAAGAGAGACATTGATGACCTTGTGTCCTTTTTGTTAGTACGTGGTTCCATTTTGTCTATGGCCTTGGACGGCTTCACTAAGAGTCACCCAGTTCTGCCCTGCTACAGTCCGGCTGAGTGCAGTCACAGAGATGCTATGGCTACATGACATTAATGGTCTGGTCCGAGAATGGACACCATTTCCTGCTCCCAGAGAGAATGACGCTCCTCAAACTGAACATTACAGCCGTTGATTGATACTGTCTCACGTGGGTCTGCTCCCCCCCATCGAGCCATGAACTGAAAGCTTGACATCTGCTTTGAACACTTGGAAGCCTCATTGTCACACCAGCACCAACCCTTGGATCAGTCAGATGGGACTAACGGCTTCACTTAGGGCATTTGGGTCAGGCACATGACTCTCGTTACCACAGGGTGGGTTGTTTTAAGGCTATTCATACTGCTATGCAGAGGATGCCTGTAAGTTGGCAAGCTGTTAAAAGCCCCTACTATGTTTAGTATCGGCCTCATGTCAGGGGCCTCTTACTGTCTACTTCTACATGTATTCGCATTATATGGACCATGTTTCCACCTGGTGAAACTAGAGGCTGCACGAAACTCAGGCTACAATACAACCATTCTGTTCTGCTCTGACGATTCAATTTATAGATTCTACATCAAAACAGTTCGTTTTTATTGTTTCCAATGATAACGTCACCTTAAGTGGAGGAATGCAAACCTGTTTTCAAATATAAGGTTTTGAATTTGTTTGACATTTCTCAGTAATGACACCCTCAGACACCCACTATCATTCATGCTATGCCTTCTGTGGTAACTCAGATGTTAAGGAGGGTTGAAGCTTTTCCTCCCAAATCAGATATGCTTTGTTTTTTTCAACAAAGGTATGCATTTCCTGCATAATATATGTTTCTCACAATTGTTTTTTGTTAGCTGCGCACAGGTGATACTGAGTCTTCTCGAGTAATGGATTATGACCTCTACCATGCTTACATGGACTCGTATGTTTTATTTCATATCTAACAGAAGTGAGAGAAGAAAGAGATGGGGGAGTGAGAAAAGAGAGAGATGGGGAAGTGAGTAAAGAGAGAGATGGGGAAGTGAGAAAAGAGGGAGATGAGGAAGAGAAAAGAGAGAGATGGGGAAGTGAGTAAAGAGAGAGATGAGGAAGAGAGAAAAAGAGGGAGATGAGGAAGAGAGAGAGATGAGGAAGAGAGAAAAGAGAGAAGAGGGAAGAGAGAGATAGAAAAGAGAGAAGAGATATTTGCGAGTTGCATACTGATACTGAGTCTTCTCGATTAATAGATTATAAACTACACCATGCTTCGATGGACTCCTGAGTTATTATTTCACATGTGACATATGTAAGAAAAGGGAGGGGAGAGTCAATTATATTGAGTAATTGCTTTTATATTGGAACATTTATTTCTCAAACCTATGTTTTATGGAAGAGGAAATGTATTTCTAAACTAATATTTTATCAAAAGGTAAATGGTGAATTAATATAACATTTAGAATCATTGAGAAGGGGTTATATCCACAGGGACTAGCTCACCTTTAACTTAAAATAACATTTCTCTGCTTTGGACTGATGAGTATATGATTCTTGCATGTTAAATTACACAAACCTTACATTTATGCATGTGCATGTGTCAGGAAGGCTCCCAAATGTTTCTGAGGGCCCTATCCTATTTTTGTAATTGAATGATAATGTGCTAATCCTTTACCTTGAGTTGTCTTCACTCAGGAAGACATCCCTATCAAGTGTTAACCCAATAACTAGGATAGCTCTCAAAGCCAAGGGTCAGAGAGAGAGGATCACACTCTCCGGCTGCAGAGAGCACCCCCAGCCATGAGAGGATTCTACTTTTCAACTTTCTGAGGAGATGGGATGCTTCTTCATCTTGCTGCTCGGTGGGCTCAAGCAGACAACCCTGCAGGACGAGCGAGGGCTTCAGAGGCTTCTATAATACAAGGTTCCATGTTTCTTGGAGGAGCAGATGTCTTCCTAACCTCTCCCATCACGGGGGGGGGGGGGGGCCTGGATGGGCCACTTGGAATACGCAGTTTCACTGCTCTCAAGCAGATAGCAGAAGGAATGCAGGCAGATGAGCCTCCGTTTCACTGGGGGATCAACTACAGTGCTCACTGAATGAGCCACACCAAAGCAGAGCAATTGGGGGGGGGGGGGGGTTGAAATATGGCGCTCTGATGAAGAAGAGTTTTAACCTCAGTGCTAATCTATACAGTATCAGGATGCCTTTACACACCAGACATTCTGTGTCATAAAGAGAGGAGGAGAACGAGTCAAGAGGACATGTTCTTCCAGCTCTTGTACAAAGATAACATTTGAATTGAATGACCAGATGTTTACAGATGTACAATTAATGATTGTTTTTATATTTCCAATGACCAGACATGTGTTAAATAGTGGTGATAAATATATTTTGTCAGACCAGATTACACTTTCACACTAAACAAAATAAATTAATTGATATTTTCAGATTATAAAGTATTGCATAATAAGATATTTCTAATATTATAACAGATAATGTTAATATCCTTAATTGTCCAGCAATCAGGTTTAACAACACTACTCTTCAATGTATTATCCATGCACAGACAGACCTAAAGTTATGTTTCAAGTTTTAAGAATGTTTTAATCCTTCCTTTCCAGGTTTTTATAAAAGTCTTTGAATATTTGCCTAACTTTTCCTTTTCAGATTGTTAAACATTTTGAGAATTCTTTGATTTTCCCTTCAGATTTTGAAATGACATAATGATTGATAGTTGAAGTAATGTAATTATGTTATCATGCCAGTCTTTTGATTTAATATGTAATGAAGTAAACGTCGAGTAATCCTAAAATTGAAGACATTGCAATTTTGCAGATTACAGATTGATCAAATCACAACTGTGAATTGTATACCTTAGCTGGATCTCTTATGGTCCTGAGTTTAAAAATGCTTTTGACTAGTGATTGCCTTGAAGTAAATCTTTAAACTGCAAGCTGGTTTTGATTTATAGTTTGATAAAGGAGATTAACTAATGGTTAATTGTTAAAACATATTATTTTAAAATAGATGTTTTTTGCTATATTATGCATCTGTATTTTATGTGTGTTCATTATTGTGCTTTTGACAAAAGATGATCCAAACATTGATGAGAGATGATTTTTCTGTTATGATCAGTGGTGTAGTGGGCGTTGGACGCGGGGGTACGCCGTACCCCCACTTATTTGGAGCATGATTTTTTTTTAATAGTCTATCCATCCATCCATCCATCCATCTTCTTCTGCTTATCCGTGGTCGGGTCGCGGGGGTAGCAGTTCCAGCAGAGAGCCCCAAACTTCCTTTTCCCTGGCGACATCAACCAGCTCTGACTGGGGGATCCCAAGGCGCTCCCAGGCCAGCGAAGAGATATAATCCCTCCACCTGGTCCTAGGTCTACCCCTTGGTCTCTTCCCAGCTGGACGTGCCTGGAACACCTCCCTAGGGAGGCGCCCAGGTGGCATCCTAACTAGGTGCCCGAACCACCTCAACTGGCTCCTTTCGACGCGAAGGAGGAGCGGCTCAACTCCGAGTCCCTCCCTGATGACCGAACTTCTCACCTTATCCCTAAGGGAGATACCAGCCACCCTGCGGAGAAAACCCATCTCGGCCGCTTGTATCCGCGATCTCGTTCTTTTGGTCATGACCCATCCTTCATGACCATAGGTGAGGGTAGGAACGAAAATGGCCCGGTAGACAGAGAGCTTTGCCTTCTGGCTCAGCTCCCTTTTCGTCACAACGGTGCGGTAAAGCGACTGCAGTACCGCTCCCGCTGCTCCGATTCTCCGGCCCATCTCACGCTCCATTGTTCCCTCACTCGAGAACAAGACCCCGAGATACTTGAACTCCTTCACTTGGGGTAAGGACTCATTCCCTACTTGGAGTGGACAGTCCATCGGTTTCCTGCTGAGAACCATGGCCTCAGATTTGGAGGTGCTGATCCTCATCCCAGCCGCTTCACACTCGGTTGCGAACCGATCCAGTGAGTGCTGAAGGTCGCAGACCGATGAAGCCATCAGAACCACATCATCTGCAAAAAGCAGTGGTGCAATCCTTAGTCCACCGAACTGCAGACCCCCTCCCCCATGACTACGCCTCGAAATCCGATCCATGTATATTACAAACAGGATTGGTGACAAAGCGCAGCCCTGGCGGAGGCCAACCCTCACCGGAAATGGGTCCGACTTACTGCCGATTTAATAGTCTAATAAATATAAAATCATTGCCAGTATTATCAGTTGTAAGTGTGTATTTGTTGTAATAATGACAAAAACATAATACATCTCACAGTAATTATAATAAAAAATAAAAACGATTTCCTTAAAAAATTATGATTCACGCTCGTGACCCCGCGGCGAGCTGGGGGTGTGTCAGTGTGAGCCATGGTGTGAGCTCGCTCGCAGCCCGCCGATTTTGCGGCAGCTCTTTCCCTCAAGAACGCTAACGAAAAAGCTTTATAATGGCAGGCAAACATTTTTTACTCGACTTCTTTTCTAAAAATAATATAATTCACAAGAAGAAAGAGGCTAGCAGCACCGAAGCTACAAGAGAAGCTGCTACTATACTAGTACTACATAATCACAAGAGCCGCCGAAAGACGTGGATAATGCTAGCACTAACGTTAACGTTAGCTGCGCTAGCAACGTTCCCCTGGCTAGCTCAAGCTCACCTTTCCCAGAGGTATGGACGGAGGAGATGTGGCGGAGGAAACAAGAGGCATACCCGTGGATAGACTGCAAAGCTGGGAAACTGGGCTGCAAAGTTTGTTCATCCATTTCGGATTTATCAGTCTTCAAAACGCAAGGTGTGTGTGTGTGTGTGTGTGTGTGTGTGTGTGTGTGTGTGTGTGTGTGTGTGTGAAAAGCAGCGCTGTCTGCTTATTTGCAATGTAGGCTAGGCCTAATCAGAATAATTTCAAGTCCAGATTCAATGTTGTTTGCATAAGTAGGCTATATTTTTCTTTCGTTTATTTAATAAGTTAATTTCAGGACAACTTTGGGAATTTTGTTTGTTTGTTAGGAGTTTTAAATAGATTTTGAAAGTGGAGATAGAGAGAGAGAGAGAAGCAGCGCTGTCTGCTTAGTTGCAATACTGTAGTTTATGCAATTTAGACCTATAAATTGTTTATGTAACTTATGTGCCAGTGTGTCCATGGTTTTGAGTCTGTGTGTGTGTTGAGCGCAGCGCCGTCTGCTTTTTGCAGTACAGTAACTAAAGTAGGACTAAGCATACCGGTAGTTTCTGTGGACCTGTCTGCCCGTTTTGTGAGTGCACTGCGCGCATGCGCACTTGTGTGGCATTGTTTGGGATTACCTAATTAAAATAGCGTCCCCCCAGTAAAAAAATCCCCACTACACCACTGGCTATGATTGGTTGTATCAATCATTGTGATTGAATGTTTCAATCTTATTCTACTTTGTGATGTAATTGATGTTGTGTCAGACCACACTCAAATCTGAAGACGTCTATTGATTTAAGTATTGACCAAATTATTATTAGACTAATGTTTTAATTAAGGTTATCATAAATGATAAAAAGAGAGGAACTGTGAGGGAATATTTCTGTCTTTACTTCTTGATATTTAACCTGTCTGCCTGTTGACGTTTATCACCAACCCTGACGTCTGTTATCTCCTTTAAGGAATGTGCTGTTGCACTTAGTCTCAGTTTTATGACCGGTCAACTCTCGGTCAGCCTAAGAGTATCTCCAGTGTTCCCAGGTGTTTACGCACCATCTCCCAATATGTGGATTAACTCTCTGTAAACTAGTTAAAAGGTCTATCGAGAGAGGCGGGTCAGATTTGACATGGCAACCCACCAGGGCAGTCAGAATCTCTGGCTGTGTGACTTGTGATGTGAAATTCTCCGGCCGATACTTGTAAATAAACATTCAGTGTTTGACATCAAAGCTCCAACTCTCCTTGTGTCTCTCTGAGTCCTGATTCTCCATTGCTGCAGAAGTTTCCCTTACACAGTACACCCGCAACTCTTACAATGAAGGCTCGATAATCAGCTCACGGCATATAGGTGTAAGCAGGGGTAAAGTGCTATTTTTTATAGGTGTGTGGACCTAACACCCTGTAGGGGGGTCCTCACCTCCTCTAGGGGGGTTTAGATGTATAACGCAAGACAAATTGAGGGTTTGGGGCATGCTCCCCCGGGGAGATTTTTATATTGAAGTTAAATGCATCAATCCGTTTGATGCGTTTTTAAGAGTGCGCTTAAGACCTTCCTTTTTGATAAAGCTTATAGTTAGGGCTGATTAGATTCAGCCCCTAGTTTTGCTGATAGAGGCTTAGTTTGTCGGGGGACATCTTACTTCTTCTTTCTCTCTGTCTATACCTGTGTACTCTCATGTTCCGATTAACCCAGCTTCCCCAAATTTCTTTCTTTTTGGTGTCTATATACGCTGGGATCCGGAGTCATGGATGATCCTGCGGTCCTGTGTCCTGCATCGCGAGCCCTGGATCTTGAGTCGTGGCTGTGGTCATGGATCATAGGTCCTGGATGGATATCCTCGTGGATTCATCTTCCTATTATACACACATGCATTTCCAAACATTTGGACTACCTATGTTGCAAATGTATTATCTTTTCAATTTACACACGGCATCTATTGCACGTCTGTCCGTCCTGGGAGAGGAATCCCTCCTCTGTTGCTCTCCCTGAGGTTTCTCCCATTTTTCCCTTTAAAACTGTGGGTTTTCTCCGGAAGTTTTTCCTTGTACGATGTGAGGGTCTAAGGACAGAGGGTGTCGTATTGTCATACTGATATTTTGTACACACTGTGAAGTCCACTGAGACAAATGTAACATTTGTGATATTGGGCTATATAAATAAACATTGATTGATTGATTGATTGATCAATCTGGTGCACTTTGAGAGCAACATTAACCTCTTAAACCCCACGGACCCGTCCAAGGGGCCAAAATCAAAACATCTACAAGCAAGAGTGTCTGAGGGCTTCTTAAGATTTAGTATAATATGAATGGTTCATATCTATGTAACGGGAAGAAACTCAGCTAACTGATCTTTTTTTTTCTTTCTAAAAAACCCTCAAAGCTAACGCTAAGCCTCTGAATTAGCCACGGGCAAAAAAATATTAAGGCCGTTAGCACAGAACTCTATGTGACGTTACATGTAAGTTTCGGTGTTGCTGTTATAGCACCTCCTAGAGGCAATTGGCTTGATTGCAGCATATTCATGCTATTTTTGGCTGTTTGTGTTTTCATTGGCCAGTAGAGGTCACATTACATAGTCACATGACTGAGTTGAAAGGTCAGCGGCCATGTTTTTCTAACAGACAAGCTAGAGAGCCACATGTTGTACCTCCTATTACATCCGGCTCCATCTGCTCATGTAGACCTTGGAGAGGCATTGTTTGTAAGTTTAATGATTCATCTATGTTTATAGATTTCATTTATGTTTATATTTTGTAACATGTCATTGTATTGATTGCAATGCTAACCCTAACCCTTCAGTTTCACAAGATTACTACAATAAATGTTTAACTATCTGGCGATGTGTACATCATTGCTACGTGCCCAGGGGCCAGAATAGTGAAAACACAGCATCACAGCGGGTTCTACACAGCAGACGCCTTCGTAAACAAGAGAGGTTTCTTCAAAGCAACTTCAACTCTGCCAGACTGATATTCCCTTAAAGCTACATGATGGATGCTACACCTCACGCAGAAGAGCAACAGGCGGGTCCATCATCAGACAGGAGCTTTCTTATCAGGTCTGCAGCTGGTAGCTCCAGCTCAAGTTCCCAAAAATCTTCAGCTAGCTTAGCTGCAGCTAAAGCACGAGCTAAAGTTCTAGCTGCACGAGTCTGTGCAGCAGTCGTTCAGAAAGAAAATGAGCTTTTAATGGAAAAGGCTTGGATAGATGCAGCTCTTGCTACGCTAAAGCTAGACAAAGAGATTGCAGCAGCAGAAGCAGAGGCTGATGCCCTCGAGTCTGCAGCAGAACAAATAGACGGAGGTTCCAGGGCCGCAAACCTTGGATCTCTTCCACATCAATCTCCTCACGAAAGAACTAGCGAGTACGTTCAGTGTCATTCTAAAGCTGCCTCGCAGCATACACTCGTAGATCTTGCACATCAACAGCCTCAGCCACACAATCCTACTGCTCTCAATAACGTTGCTTTTGATCACTCTGAGAGCGCCCTTAACAGGAAAAGAACACATATCTTACCATCCCAGCTAATAAAGCCGGATGCTAACCCTGATGGATCCTACCCCATGGGCTCACATCAACCACTCTCGTCCACTCTCCACAATCCAGCTCCACAAACTCTCTCTGTTGACCGCTCAGGGTTCGGTGATGTAGATTTCTCGCTCGACGAGAACTGCTTACCTCTGGCCGATTATCGGGGCCGATATTCCGCATTTGACCGATTATCGGTATCGGCCTTTTTTTTATCAAATTGCCGATAAAACTTTGGCTTTGATGCGGCCGTTTCTCTGGCTGCAGTCACCACTCTGTGTATACGAGCAATGTCCCACCCACAGCGCTATCTGATAGGCTATTACTGAAGTGTCAATCAACACTGAAGATTTTCCGGGCGGGAGCCAGCCAGAGAGGCGGGACCTTCTCAGATTACAGGCAGGTGCGAAGAACGCAGACACAGACTGAGGCAAGCAGCAGCGCTGAGCGGCAGAGCCATACATGTGTTTCGAAGGTACAGGAAAAGTTGAAAGCCGAAGTTCAATAAACATCCCAATCCCCTCAGCTGAAGTTGCAAAAACACCACGATCTTATGATCCAATTCTATCAGTTTCCCAGTTACACGGGGACGCGGGAAGTCAGTCAGAGTTGGGGGTGCGTGCAGCGTCTCGCAGTGGAGTAACTGTGGTGCGGAGGGGGGGGGGGGGGGGGCTGCGAGTGGAGCCTCGTAGTTTTTCAAGTTGATATGTGAAGCTCATTAGCTAGCCAAATGAGCAAATCTAGCAAATGTTTAGCAAGATATTAGAAGTGAGGCTACTAGACTAACGTTAGGTCTACTGTAATAGCCTCACTTTTAATATTTTGCATAACATTAGCTAGCGCTAGTGTTTTTGTGTTGCTAGCAGCTTAGTTGGGATGTTATGTTAGATAGACAGGCATTGTTTTGATATAATAAATTAAGCATCATTGTTAGTTAAAGGGGACCTATTGTCATGGTTTTGGATTTTTTGTTTTCATTTTCCACCTTTTGTTTTGAAATGTTTTCCTCCTTCGCCCTTTCTCATTTCATCAAATCCCCCTCCTCGACTCCTCGACTCCTCGGTCCTCCGGTCGTGACCCGGAAATGAATTTCAGCGCGCCATGTTGAAGGACATCTCATTTCTCTAAATGCACTTCGAGGACCGAGCATCGAGGAGGCTCTCTGGAGGAGCTCTAACCGAGGATACACTGATGGGTCCTCCACGGCTCCTTCGTGGATGCATTTCCGGGAACAGAGATGTTTCAGAAGAGTCGTGACGCACGGCCGGACTTATCTCAGCCAATGACAGCTCTGCATGCATCCCCTTGATATTATTTTAGACGCGACGCGATGTTTACAGAGAGAACAGCTGTGAGGTCAGTGCAGAAAGCAGAGCAGTGTGTATAATATATATCACTCAGTAGAACAGGCCTACTCTCTTTATTTGCTGTAGTTTAGTAGATATCTACAAACAAAGAGTCGATATTTTTCTAAAACCATTTAGTGCTTCACATAATAAAATACACAACGGCTGTAGCCTGTTTTAGGAGCTGTAGGTGCGTGTGTGTGGTGTAGGTGTGTGTGGTACAGTGTGTGCGTAGATGCAGCGGACAGACAGGTCTCAGTTGGTTTGGTGTCCTCTGCTTACTTTTAATACTTGTAAATAAAACTTTTGGCCCGTAATTTATTTTCCTCATTGTAGCGACCAGAGAGAGGGGGGGGGGGGGGGGATATATCCAGTCTCTGATAGTGTTACGTTATTATGAGAGTGCTCTGTTTGATTCTGAAATTGTATATATATGTATATAAATGTATATATACATATATATATATGTGTGTGTGTGTCCCCGCATCTGTAGCCTGTTATTGTCTCATTATACCGCACTGTGAATGAATCAAAGTAAATATATAAGTGGTCATGAACACATCTGTCCATCAGACAGAGGGCTGCTGTGCCTCCTGTCATCATTAATGGACGTCTCTTTAAAATGACCGCTCAGAGGAGAGGAGTTCTCATTTCTCTAACCGCCTGCTGCTTCCCCTCCTCTCTCCTCGGTTCCCCTCCTCGGCTCACATCTCCTGTGGGCGGGACTAAGTATCGAGGATAGGAGTCGAGGAGGGGAGTCGAGGAGGGGAGTTAGAGAAATGAGAAATGGCCCATGTGTCTTGTCTGATCCTACTCCCTGTGTTTGCCTTCCTGTCGTTAGTTTCCCTCCTGTGTCTGATTGTGCCTCATTGTGTTCACCTGTTGCCGTTGTGTGTCTGCCTCCCTTGCCAGCTGTGTCTTGGCCTGTGATTACCCTTATGTAATCTCTTTTAGTAGTGCTGTCAAAATTATCGCGTTAACGGCGGTAATTCATTTTTTGAATGAATTGCGTTAAAATATTTAACGCATGTGCAGAATGGCCCGCCCCATACGTGCCACCAGTGGCAGCGCCAGGGTATGGCTGGGGTAGGCTACACCCATACCAAGAAATGGCTTAGCCCCACCATGAAAAATTATGTTAAAGTAAGCAAAATAAAGTCTGCCAACTCGCGCGGAGTAAATTGCACAGACAGCAGTTAGTAAGATTGATTTCAGTAGCCACGGTTTTGAAAACTTTTGTCACATAGTGATCGTCTTCTCAATAGAACATCTTTGATAATGTCTTCTGGCCAATCAGAATCAAGATAACGGCGTGGTGTTGTTGCAGGAAGTCCCGACGGAGAATACTTTTGCTGTAGTACAGGTAACACATAACTGGTACGCAGGTTATGTGCGAAATCTGAAATGCGTACCGTCACTTGTGTCACAAAGCGCATTTGCGTACCGACGTACTTGTGAAGCTTTTCCAGAAGGCGGTTAGATCACCGGACGACAGAGTCGGTCTCCGTGAGCACAGACAGGGCTGCTGTTAACGTCGGTCTGTACAACGGGATTGTGCCAAAACTACGGCAACCGGCTGCCGAGGGAGACTCCCCCCCCTTCACTGGAGAACTGCGCTAAAACAGCTGATCACAACGTTCACACTCTGTGGTCACGAAGTACTCCACTAGCCCCCCCCCCCTCTGTCGAGTTTCCTGAAGTACTCCCCCGTTGATAGAAATCAACACGTAATGAATTAAGACCCCACGGTTTGATGATTGATAGGTGTGTGGGTTGTCTTTCATTTTGACACGCAGAAAAATGTTATAATAAACATAGATACTGTATGTTAAATGGATATATCCGCCTTCTTTCATTTATCTTTCCATTCCCACAACAATATACATAAAGAAATGGCATATTTTGGACATAGTTCGAATGGTGATTAATCATGATTAATTAATTTTTAAGCTGTGATTAATCTGATTAAAAATTGTAATCGTTTGACAGCCCTAGTATTTAGTCTTGTCTTCCCCTGTGCTCCATGTCTGTTCGTCGTCATTTCATGTCCCTGTCACCTATGCGTGCCCGTGTCTCCTGCCTGTTCCCGTCTGTAAGTTTGTTCCTGTCTGTCGTGCTCCCCGGTTTTGTTTCTGTTCATTAGTTCTTGTTTTTTCATGCCTTCGGCTTTTTATAATAAAACTCGCTTTTTGTTAACAAAACCTTTTTTGTATTTTTTAACTGCATTTGGATCCTATTTTCCCCAAACCTGACAGTACTAACAGACCAATATGGACCCAACAGTTTTTTCATTTAGCCGTGAGCTTTATGAGCTTAAATACAATCTGGAATGTATTTTCAATGACTGGAGGAGGACCTCATCCAGAGAGGCCAAAGAGGTTGCCCTTAACGAGGCACGCAGGGAGGTTGACAGCAGGCCCTGGCTTAGGAGCTTGTTGCCTGAGAAGCTAAGCATTTTTACTAGCAGCCCTGAGTGCCAGCCTCAAGCCTCAAACCCCTGCTTGGGATCCCGCCTTGCCTTAGGAGGTCCACGGAGCCTCCAAAAGGTCTCTAGGAGACGCAAGGCCAGGATTCCAGCCATGGATCCAGCCCCAGTTCTGGCCCCAGCAGCCATGGTTCCGGCCCCAGTTCTGGCCCCAGCAGCCATGTTTCCGGCGCCAATTCTGGCCCCAGCAGCCATGGTTCCGGCCCCAGTTCTGGCCCCAGCAGCCATGGTTCCAGCCCCAGTTCTGGCCCCAGCAGCCATGGTTCCGGCCCCAGCAGGCATGGTTCCGGCCCCAGCAGCCATGGTTCCGGCCCCAGCAGCCATGGTTCCGTCTCCGGTTTCGGCTCCAGTACTGGCTCTCCGGCCGACGCCAGCACCCCGTGTCCTGTCGGCGTACCGGCCGACTCCAGCTCCTCGTCTCCTGTTGGCTCTCCGGCCGACGCCGGCTCCCCGTGTCCTGTCGGCGTACCGGCCGACTCCAGCACCTCGTCTCCTGTTGGCTCTCCGGCCGACGCCAGCTCCCCGAGTCCTGTCGGCGTACCGGCCCGACTCCAGCACCTCGTCTCCTGTTGGCTCTCCAGCCGACGCCAGCTCCCCGAGTCCTGTCGGCGTACCGGCCGATGCCAGCTCCCCGTGTCCTGTCGGCGTACCGACCGTCTCAAGTCCCCTTTCAAGACACTTCTCAAGTCCCTAAACCCTATTGTGGAGAAGTTGCCATTCAACCTTCAGGATAAATGGATGTCTCATGGGAGTATGTACAAAGAGCAGAACCATGTGCATTTCCCCCCATTCACCTACTTTGCTGACTTCTTCTGCAGAGAGGCCTACATCCGTAACGACCCAAGTTTCTTTCTGTCTTCTTCAACTGTTACAATAGTGAAGCAGGATAACACAGTTAAGAAGATGGACAGCTCTAAGAACTTCATCTCCTCACACATGACAGAGGTCTCTTGTCTATGTCTGACTCTGACAATACAGAGACTTCCAGTGCCAAGCCCGATGTCGAAAAGCAATGTCCTATCCACAAAAAGCCTCACCCTCTTAAATATTGCAGAGGCTTTAGGACCAAGACACTAGAAGAGCGCAAGGCATTTCTTAGGGAGGGTGGCATATGTTTTAGATGTTGTTCTTCTAGCAAACATCTTGCAAAAGACTGTAAGATTGCAGTTCAATGTAAAGAGTGCAACAGCAACAAACATATAGCAGCTCTTCATCCTGGGACAGCTCCATGGCATAACCAGAACCCTGAGTCAGAGAACGGCGGGGAGGATGACACTGAGTCATCTCCGACAGTGAACTCTAAGTGTACGGAAGTCTGTGGAGAAAACAACGGGCCACGCTCCTGCTCAAAGACCTGTCTCGTCACAGTGTATCCTAAGGGACGACCTGACAGGTCAGTGAGACTCTACGCTATCCTTGATGACCAGAGCAATCGATCACTCGCCAGATCAGAGTTCTTTGACCTCTTTGGCGTTGAAGGCACAGATACTCCCTACACACTACAGACATGCGCTGGTCTCACTGAGATTTCTGGAAGGAGAGCCACAAGCTTCATTGCACAACCTTTAGATGGAAGTCTCAGCATTAATCTCCCGACTCTCATAGAATGCAACTACATCCCGAAAGACAGGTCAGAGATACCTACGCCAGAGGTGGATGAATGTCACACTCACCTCCACTCCATTGCTCAGCACATTCCACAACTTGATCCAGCGGCTCAGATCCTTCTTCTCCTTGGACGTCCTACAAGTCCACAAGGTGAGAGACCAGCACAATGGACCCAATGAGGCACCATATGCCCAACGCTTGGATCTTGGCTGGGTCATCATTGGCGAAGCCTGTCTAGGCTCAGCTCACAAACCCAAAGATGCAAGTGTGTTCCGCACTCTCATCCTCGAGAACGGGCATCACTCTCACTTCATGCCCTGTCTGAACCATCTTACTCCGAAAGAGAAACTCGCTGAGAATAAACATGGGGTCCGCAGTTCTTTTGACGTGGAAAGTTCACAGCTCGCTAGTGGTTCAGCTTGGCGCACCGAAGACGACTCACTGGGTAGTAAGATCTTCCAACGTACAGAGGACAACGTGGAAACATATTATGACCTCATAGAGCCAGACTCTGACGCAGAAGTTCAAACTCAATTCACAGAATGCAGCAACAGAAACCGAGGCTCTCAGCAATTTGAGAGGTCTTCAACTTGGCTTCATCCCTCAACTCTTCAGAGTCGCTCAAAGTGGCAAAAGAGCCATCACAACATTAACCAAGGATACCTGGTCCTTCTTCGCGATACTCAGGTGAAAATAAACCAGTGGCCCATGGCACTGGTTACACAAACTTTTCCTGTAAGCGATGGTAAGGTCAGGAAGTTGGAACTTAAAGTTGACAGAGGAGGGGCCTCAAAGACCTTCATCCGTCCCATCACAGAGGTGGTGGCGCTTATGTCCCCCTAGGGGTCACACCGACTGTTACTTACCTCCCAGTAGTTTGTTCTCCAATAGTGCTATTGTGTTCAATACCAGGCGGGGAGTGTCACGTTACATGTAAGTTTCGGTTTTGCTGTTATAGCACCTCCTAGAGGCAATTCGCGTGATTGCAGCATAGTCATGCTATTTGTGGCTGTCTGGCCAGTAAAGGTCACATTACACAGTCACATGACTGAGTTGAAAGGTCAGCGGCCATGTTTTTCTAACAGACAAGCTAGAGAGCCACATCCGGCTTACATCCGGCTCCATCTGCTCATGTAGACCTTGGAGAGGCATTGTTTGTAAGTTTAATGATTCATCTATGTTTATAGATTTCATTTATGTTTATATTTTGTAACATGTCATTGTATTGATTGCAATGCTTTGTACTTTTTACTTTCAGTTTCACAAGGTTACTACAATAAAATGTTTAATTATCTGGCGATGTTTACACCATTGCACAAACAGTGCCCAGGGCCAAGAATACTCTAGCTATACCGATCGATATACTTATTGGATCTGCACAAACAAGCTTAGATAACATCCTGAGATTCCACAGATTATAGAAATATAAGGATCATCACTGAGTGATTAGAACTCGCGACAGGGGAAGCAAATACAGACAACACACGAGTAGCTTTAGGTAGCAAAACATGGAGATATGCTCACCTTAGCTCAGGGATGGGCAAATGGCGGCCCGCGGGCCGCATGCGGCCCCCACCTCCTCTTTTTGCGGCCCTCAGATTAATTTATAAACAACGTAATTAATAAAAAAAATGTTTAAATGTTTTAAAAAAATATATTTTTCATTTGTTTTACTTGTAGTACTGATACCGTCCAATAGACTCCTAGTTACGTCGCGAGCTGCGTACATGATTTCAAATACCGCTAAATAATCTGTGACGCACTTGTGTGTATTGTGTTTGTTTCCCGGGGAAACCCTCACAAGAAACACCGACTGTTGTTATGCCTGCTGTGACGTTAAGTTGCCTCTTGTAATTTTGCCTTTACAAGCTTAAAAGTTGTATTTATCATCTGAATTTGGCGAAACAAGTTTAATATTCTTAAAACCAAGACTTTGTTTATTTGAAATCAGATGAAAACAAACTGTCACGGACCCTGCCGTGTTATCTATGATTACTACGCTTTTCATTCATAATTTCAGCGGGAGGGAGGGGGAGTGGCGCTGAGGAACAGCAGAGTGCGGGCGTGTTGACATTCCCCTTATTGTGGAATAAGGGGAATGCAGAGACTGGCTACAAGTGTTTTAGGTTCAAGTTAGACAACTAATGTCTGGGTTAGTGTTCATGACTTCATGTTTATGTCATCTTAATGGTTAATCTCAATACACACACATTTTTCGTGCTTTCCAATAGTTTAAAATAGCTTTATTCCACTGTTTAATAACCTGTTCAATACAAACATGCCACTTGTAAAAATGAAATAACATTTCTGTGAACTGATATTTGTTTAGTGAGCTTATTAGAGGATGTTCCCATTTTTTGGGGATGTTCCCTTTGATTGTAAAATGTCAATGAAGATGTCAGACTTAGTATATTTGTTAATAATTACATACAACACATGGAATTGTTGTGTGTGTGTTCCAAGTGAATCTGCGGCCCCCTGGTGGCCAGTACATCAATGATGTGGCCCCCACCACCATCAAAGTTGCCCATCCCTGCCTTAGCTGTTATTCTGATCAAAAGTTGTGTTCAATGGCATTAAAACGAGAAAAAACGCGGCTGACGGTTAATCCATAGGTTATAGCAATGTGTCTGTCACAAATTATTGATAGTCCATAATTCCAAAAATCGGAGAAGAAAAATGAGCTGCTAATGGAAGCCACCAGAGGCTAGCACAGCTTCCGGTGTTTCTACGCGTCACTATCACTCCTTATTTGGTAACCTGTGTGTGTATGCGGAACTTTCCATCGATTCCATTGGCTCTGACGGTTAGAAAGAGATGTCAATCATCAAAATCGACCAAGGGGGGCCAGAGATATGGAAAATCCACCCAAATGACCTCAGAAGTGTTTTTTTTGTTGCTAAATCTCTCTAAAAAGGTCAAATGCCACTTGTTTTGCATCAATCTTGATACAGGGTACTTATTATATGTTGTACTTTGGATTCCTAAAGCTTTAAGTCTAACCCATCATCCAAAGGTAGTTTTCACTATAAGTAAAAAAGAATTTTTGGATGGACACTATAATTTACAGTTTTTTTCAATCTGAACATAAAAAAAAAAAAGATCTATACTGATTCTGACTTTTCTAAATCCAACTCACAGGTTTATCATTACTTTGAGAAAAAAGATCATTAATTTTCCCCTTTTAGAAGTGTAGTTAAGGTCATTTGTTCTGGAAATGTCATTTTCGAGCCTGAGACCTGAAAAACAGGCTTGGGGCCTATCTCTCAACACCCATATGAAACAGAACTGTAAACAGTTTTTCTTTTTCTTTATGGATATTTTACAAATCACTCCCCTTTTAAACTGTATTCTTGTTTTACTGTCATATAGTATTTCATAACTGTTTTTAATTTATTCTCTTGTTTTTTTTACAACTATAATGATCATATAAACGTGTGCCTCAGAAATACTTATTTACATTAATCGTGACCAAACCGTTTGAGACCCACTGAGACAATTAGACTAAAGTTAACTATCTAAACACTCAGAGAGTCCATTAGCTCACCTGAGCTGAGGTTATCTGAGACTCTCAGTCTGACAGGAGAGAGTTGTCCCTCCACCTTGAAAAAGCTCCTTATATCCGTTAGCGTAGCTAACTAGCACCAGATGCTAACCACAACGATCTCCGGTGCACGCTCTCTCTCTCGCTCGCGCACACACACAAAATGGCTCGTGTCACACACACACAGAGCATAGTTTGAATGAAACACAGAGACCCAAAGTAGGCTACTTGTACTGTAATGTAGCATATTATTTCCGAATCAATCATTTTTCAAATTATGAATTTCACGCATACAAATAAAAAATAAAAAAGCCATACATTTATTGGGGGTGCTTAGGGGGTGCTATGGCTATCTTAGGGGGATTTGCAGCACCCCCTAGCGCCCCCTGGCACCGCCTATGATAAGAAAACTATGCAATACAGTTATTGGTATTTGTTTCAGTACACATATTTATTTTAGATACTTATAGTTACAGTTTTTACGCTCTAATGGGTCTGACTAGAATGACAAATAGCGTTAGTTCCACCTATTCCGTCAGCCAAGAAATCGTTTAATCATAAACTTTTTTATTTATTTTTTCATTTTCAGGGACACCACCCCTGGACTAACCACTCAAATAGTAATAGTACTTGTAGTAGTGATTACTTACTTGCTTACTTAAGAATAAATGCAACATAATTTAAAAAAGGATTAAAAAAGGAAAGATATAATAAGTGTTTTAAAAGGCATGATGGAATTGCCCATTATGTATTACCAGTAGCTGCGCCCCTCCCGTGCAGCAGGGAGCAGTGCAGCAGGGAGCAGTGCAGCACTCACACACAGTGTCGCGATCAGGTCGCAGTGACGCGTTCAGAGGTGAAAGTTGAATTAAATGAAAACATGGTTGGCCACGGGGATATCCGCGTGGTTCATCGAGGTGGCTCTAAAATTAACTCCAGGCAGCCTGTCATAACCCAGGACTCAAGGTGAGGGTGTGTTTTCATCCCGGTAATGTTTAATATTCGGTGGAAGGTTTTCCCGTGGCTCTACCAGTGGTAGTTAGCCAGCGTGCTGAAGCCGGTGCTGGCCGTTAGCATTAGCAACACAAGCTGCTAGCTAACTGTTGAAGCTGCTGCTGATACAAAGTATCACCAGCTAATCTCTCTCACACTTTAGCAATGTTTTTAAACTGTTACGCAAAATGTCGTTAAAATGATTATATTATCAGACATAATTGTGTTTGTGTGTGTGTGTGCGCGCGTGCGCAGGTTCCTGCTGTGCGCCTCAGGAGAGTGTGTGAAGGTGTTCAGCACCTCCACTGAAGAGTGTGTCCACGACCTGCGGGGACACACCGACGCGGTGACCGGTGTACTGCTCAAACCCTCCAACCACCTACAGGTACATCATCCGGCATGCACCTCCCTGTGAACGAAGATCCATCTTAGTCAGACGGTTTACTTGCCTTAAAAAAAAGACGAATTCTTACGTGGTTGAAACCGACTTCAGAACAACCATAAAAGTAAAACATTTTCACTGTAAGGTTGATTTTAGTTTACTTAATTGATCATGGAAAAGGGGGTTTCCTTAAAATGTTAAATATAAATTCAAGTCACCATATAGTTTCTCTCCCGAGTGATGATGACCAAACTAGCACAATATTTGTGAATAAACGTTTTAAAATCATTAACAAATCATTTAAAAATGCATTAAAACGATATCGTTTTTTCTTTTTGCGTTATATCTAGTCTTGTAAGTATGATTGTATGGTCGTCCACCTTTTTAAGCTGTTATACTCTTTTTTTATTTATTCAAATTTGAAAGACTTGGTTACACTATTTTGTTGGTTCAGACATTACTTGCTTTATAGGACTAACATTGTTATTTTAAGCTTGTATAATGATTTTATTGTTATATTTTGTTGCAGGCGTACTCTTGCTCAGCCGATGGCACTGTCAGACTTTGGGACTTCACAGAGGGCATCCACATCAAGGTACAGCTTGATTATTGTCTTGTTTACGCTCCATGCTTTAGAATCAGTGTGGATCATCCCGACATTTAAAAAATGAGCCACCATAGCAAAACAAAATTTGATTGACATGATTTTAAACTACTAAGTTTATAAACAGGACTGTCCAAAACCTGTATTAGTTTAGAAGGCAAAAGAAAAATGTTCCTAACAACAACAAAAAACTGCATCTCTAAACCACCTCTTTCACACACATTTAAGCTATTCTATGTAAAAATGTAATGTAATATATCCATTCTGCTGAAACCTCACTGATCAAAAACCCTCTCACACTTTGAAATCCTCTTATCTAACAGCAGCGTAAGCAAGTTGTTCATATTGTTTTTTATATAGGAAAAACTCACAGTTTTTCCTATATATTTATACCTTAGTATAGTGAGCCCCACATAATGTGACTTGATGCACAACAAAGCAATAGGGAAGGACTAGTTTGAGATCAGTTTGGGAAAGCGCTTGTGTTATGTTTTCTCTGATGTCTGGCAGCCATGTATGACTATTGCTTGATCTCCTCCAGACTTACGTCATTGGATACCCGGTCTACTCCATCTATGCATCTGCACACCATGAAGGAGTTATCTTCGTCGTTACCCCCATGCTAAATGACAAAAGATCTGGTAGGTTTGACACCTTTTTTCTTCGTGGTCTTGACCTTTGTCACAGCAGATATTTAGACTGGCCAATGTAGGAAATTTCAGTTTATTTAACATTTAATGATGGCTGTTATGAAAGTTTCTCTGGTGGTGATGTTGGCATAGCAACCGAAGCTAAACTGACTATATCTTGACTACTTGTTGCTATCCTATTGTAGCATAAGCCGTTTTCTACAAGCACATTTTACCGGCGTATTTTTCATTATGATTCTACTTGTGATAGTCGTACACGACAACCTGTGCAGCCCATGTATTGATTCCATCCGATAGCTGCTATAATACAAAACAAAACGTCTGCCTCTCTCCACAATGATCAATAACAATGAACGGATGGTCAAAGTAAGGTACAGATAAACAGAATCACACGAAGCCTGGTTAGTGTTGCCTGACTTTATAAAGTGTGTTTTTTTAAATAAGTGTGTGGTTGCGGCAAAAAAGTCTGCTGTGAAAAGGATATGATGACCAAGCTGTCTCAGCAGCCTTTAGACAACCTGTGTGCTTTGGCAAATTTGACTTATTTTGACTATTTGACTTTACTAGTGTAAGCCAACAATAAAAATACTGCTATGCAGTTACTCATTTATGTTTTTTACATTACGTAACGTTCTGTTTCAATCCATTTTTGTTGACATTTAACCATTCACAAAAAATCCAACAAAACAAAAAACAAGGGGTGCAGAACTGCTTTAACTGGGTGGTCAAACTGTAATCTAACGGCACAATGAATCTCCTATTATAACCACAATAGGAAAAACATTATTTTAGGGTGGCAATGTCATAAAATAACAACAGATTTATAAAAAACAAAACAATAGAAGCACTGCATGTAAAAGGAAGATCACTTTGGAGACGGCCACAATAATATAATAGAAAATAGGGCTGTGCAATTAATCGTATTTTAATCTCGATTACGATTTTGGCTTTCAACGATTACGAAAACAGCGTCATCGAAATAAAACGATTATTTTTGCTGCATTCCCTTTCGCAATAATGCTCTCAATTTGTCTTGCATTATACATCCTGCCCGCGCGTGCGCTTTCGCCCCTCCCTAAAAGCCCTCTCGGCCAGGTTGTGTTGTGACCATAGACTGTGTATATATAAAGGTTGTGACTTGCAGTCTGTTTAATAAATCCATATAATACGTTGCCGTGTCTTTATTCTCCGGTCCTCCATGCTCCGGTCTCTAGCGTACAGTCACATTTTACTAACTCATCATGCCGGAGCCTCTTATGCCCCTTTCACACCAACGCGTTGTCAGCCCCCGGCTCGGAGCTGGAGCCTGAAAAGTGCTGGTTTTTCCTGTTCACACCGCAGCGGCGCCGCCTCTTAGCTCCGGAATCCGGTTCACTTCCAGCTCCAAAAAATTGTCGGTCTAGAGGCAAGAGCTTCGGAGCTAAGAGGTGGCGTCGCTTACGTCGAGGCGTGCAGGAAACTAAACCCAGCTCCCCTGAACATGGGTCGACTGTCATGCCTGCTTACAAGCAGTAGTGCTTATAAACACACTTTATAAAGTCAGGCAACACTAACCAGGCTTCGTGTGATTCTGTTTATTTGTACCTTACTTTGACCATCCGTTCACTGTTATTGATCATTGTGGAGAGAGGCAGACGTTTTGTTTTGTATTATAGCAGCTATCGGATGGAATCAATACATGGGCTGCACAGGTTGTCGTGTCCGACTATCACAAGTAGAATCATAATAAAAATACGCCGGTAAAATGTGCCTGTAGAAAACGGTTTATGCCACAATAGGATAGCAATAGCAAGTAGTCAGTTTTAGGGATGTCCCGATCATCTTTTTTTGCTCCCGATCCGATGCCGATCATTTGATTTTGACAATCTGCCGATACCGATTTTTCCCGATCTTTATGCAATGCATTAAGAGAAAAAAAAGGAAAAAAGCATTCAAGTTGTCCCTTAAGGTTATTTTTTTATTTAAATGACAGTACCCAACTATCCATTCTATCCAACATGGATATAGCTTCTTTTTTTCACAGCAGCATTGGATCAGTTCAGTTGTGCAGCATTGGATCAAAACAAAAATAAAGCTTATCAGTGGTCCACCACAAAATAACCATGTAAACAAATTGAGTGCAGATAGTGCAGTAACAAAACAAAAATAACTCTACTGGAAAGAGGTAGCTTGACTAGCTTCACAAGTTCACATTCAGTTACAAATAATAAAATAAAATAAAAATGTGGCTTAGTGCAGAATTCTAGCCTTAAGACTAACTAGTCTAGTAATAATGTAATGAACAACAGCAGCTTAACATAACATGAATAAACAAAGTATTATATTTCCATCTTACTGGAGTAACACAATTCAATAGTAATCAGCAGCAAACCACTTCAACACGTGTATTTCGGTGTATTCACGGCATTCATTTTGTTATTCTACAGTATTGTTGTTTTATAGTTATTTGTTAATGTAACCCAATTTGTGTTCTTTGAAATTGAAAAGGATATCGCATTGTGTTTGTTACTTTCGTTGCAGTTGTATAATGTCTTAAGTGTAATTTGGCTTGGCTTCCTATTTATGGACATGCTTTTATTTTGAAGGAGAGGTAGCGCTGTTGACAGGAAGTTGTTGTTGCTTTGGAAACAACGTGACGAGATTAACGGAGAAAAGTAATATCTACATATAAAGACGGAGAAAGTAAACAATAACGTTTATGGTTAAGTGTTGGCAACCCCTGAAGAGGCACAAGCTCTTACGTTGATATTGGAGATTTCAATAAATTCAATTTTTTTTTTTTAAATGGGGAAAAAAACGAATTTCCGAATAACGAAACTGAAACCCGAATAGTACTCCAACGAACGAATATTCGGATATTCGGGTACAGCCCTAGTGTACTCGCCGTGTTGTTGTTGTTGGTGTTTGTTTCTCAGGTGGCGTATGAGATTGGTCGTGTTGAACGTAGCTCTGTTCTTTCCACCACGCGGAACCTCCTTCTTGCAAACATTGCATCTGGCTGTTACACTGCCTTCGCTTTCAATTTTATAATACTTCCAAACTCCTGACATTTGCTCTGTCCCGCCTCCCGAGTCACCAGCTGAACGTAGCCTCTCGTTAGCTTACTGCTACTATTAGACACTGCGCCCACTCTGTTGCCAGATTTGAGAGAAATAAGCAACCAGGTCTGAAAACAAGCCCAAAAGAAGCAACACATACATGATGTTGTGTAATTTTAAACCAAAACTAAGGCCTCAGGATGACTTTAAGACGTGAACATGGTCATTTTAGTTTTGTAACATAAAAAAAAAATTAAATTGTAAAAAAAAAAGGATTCCCGATCTTTTTCTCCCGATTCCGATCTTTTAAAAATCACGTGGTCGGCTCCGATCCCCGATCACGTGATCGGATCGGGACATCTCTAGTCAGTTTAGCTTCGGTTGCTATGCTAACATCACCCATTTTATACCAGAGAAACTTTCAGAACTGCGTTGTGATGCCAAACAGCGTCAATTCAGACTGACACACATTCACTTAAGGGGAACTGGGGATATGTATCAGCTGCTTGTGTGAGTCGGACAGTGAATACTTTAGAGCGGCCGCTGCAGTGTGAGCTAACTGGGAGCTAACGGGAGAATAAACTCCCGTGGAAGAGCAGCCAACACTGCAGCGGTCGGTAAATGCCGCAGAAACACATTAATAAACAATGAACCACGGCACTCTGGAGAAAAGTATAAGGTTGGAGAAGTCGTTATTTAATTTAATCTGGCTTTGTGTGATTAAAAGCAACACGATCATCGACCCGACGCAGTTCTCCGTTGTTGTTGTTGTTGTGAGCGCGGTAACGCCGTTGGGGAGCAAATCAGCGATGTAAACGGTGACGTCATGACGCAGCAGCGGCTGCACCAGTCGGGCTCTGGGCGGTGTGAACAGAGCGGGAGCAGAAAAGGGAAACCGGAGCTGAACCAGAAAAGCTCTAGCACGGAGCTAGAAAGGGAAAAGCGCTGGTGTGAAAGCCGCATTAGCTCGCTACTTCCGGTTTCCGGATAAGGGGTTACTAAAATAAGAGTACTGCGGTTAGCAGTATAATTAAACATTACAGTTTGTGAGTGGCATTAGTTATCATATTTATATATGTTTAGTAGGTTGTGGAAGTGCGCTCCAAGATATTTGTTGATCTTTATTGGTATTTATTATTTTTGATATTATTTATTTAAATGTGGATATAAATGTATACTTTTTTTTAATTTTAATTTTGTATCGGTTTTTCAGTGGAATTATACTTAAAGTTCAGAGTAATCAACTGTTAAAAACATACTGTTCAAATTATTATTATTATTATTTTTTAAAGTTCAATAAACGGATGTTTTCAAAGTCAATGAATAATTGTATTTAATAATCGTGATTATGATTTTTGCCATAATCGAGCAGCCCTAATCGAAAATGTAACCAAAAAGGTGCACACCACTACTTACAGCACCCTATTATTCAGTTGGGAAGAGGTGTTTTCATTCTTGTAGTGGCATAAATAAATATGTATTACATACATACATCTCACACGAATATTTCATACTGAGATGTGTTGAAACTTTTCTCTGTGGAATACTTATGTGCGTGTAGTAGAAGTTTTCCAAATGGCAAAGTTAGATCATCTAGATCAGTGTTTCTCAAACTTTTTCATACCAAGGACCACTTAACCAATAAAAAAACACTCACGGACCACCGAACTCCACAAATATCCAAAATCACATCGTTTTTCTAGAACCTAATCGCCTGAAAATGGTACAAACAAGTGGCAACATGTGTGATGGTGTTGCGCTGGGCTATATCATGACATTGAAACTCATTGCGGAGATATTCCCGCGAGAGTGCGGAAAACTTAAATGTATTTATTTAAAATGTGAAATGTTACCAATATACTCAGGGACCACTAGGGGGCACTCACGGACCACCAGTGGTCCACAAACCACACTTTGATAAGCACTGATCTAGATGGGTATTGTTGACTCCCAAGTGTTTTTTTTCAGCCCATTAATTTCAGTGTCAGCAGGTCAAATCAGGACGTGCATCATTTTCATTTTATCTAGTGTTTATTTACTTAGGCACACTTTTTTTACACTAGGAGGCACATAAATGTTAAATCATGTGGACCTAACGTGTGTGTAGTAGAATTTGGGTGAGAGTTCACTGGGTGAGGATGTGTTCAACACTGTTTGCAGAGGTGTTCCAGCTGGTTGCAGTGCATCTTCCTCAGAGCGGAGATCAGCTGGTGGAGGCCCTAGAGCTTTCTGCTGTGATCAGCGACGTCAGCTCCAACCCAGCAGCCATCGGCTTTGGCAAAGGGGTAAATACAGCACCACTACTGTGATCTGCACACCATCTGGAACTGTTCCATTCCCAAAAGTGATGTCCCATACTTGCCAACGTATCAGAGGGATATTAGACAAAACTTTATCTGACTTTTCTGCTGTGGCAGAAAACATTTTTGTGGGAGATTACATTTCTTGGCAATGAGATCTAGATATTAATCGCAATTGTTACCCTTTTAAACAATAAGATATACAGCTTTAGCATTATTACTACTTGAGTAAAGTTCCCTGTTGTTGCTTGGTTTCTTCCACCATATATGTCTTTTAAACAAAAATGTTATCTGTCACAGGGGGAATTTATTGCTTCAGCTAAAGGTTTGCATCTGGAGGTCTTCTTCTTCAAGAAGCAGAAGTCATACAGGTGAGCCACACTGCTTCAGTTAACCTGTTAAGCCCCATAGCCCCCACCGGCAGTTCGCTGCTGATTACTACGCACCTCGCGGGCGGGATATCCGCTGCTGATTACTACCGAATATCCGGAGCCCGAAAAATGGTATTCGGGACAGCCCTACTAACCCATCATCCAAGGGTGGTTTTCACTATAAGTAATGTTTTTTTTTTTTTTTTTAACGGACACTATAATTTACGTTTTTTTACTATGTTCAATCTGAATTTACTTTAAAATAAAAAAAAATCTATATTGATTGTGACTTTTCTACATCCAACTCACAGGTTTATCATTGCTTTGAGAAAAAAGATTATTAATTTAACCCTTTTAGAAGTGAAGTTATTGTCATTTGTTCTGGGAATGTCATTTTGGAGCCTGAGACCTGAAAAACAGGCTCAGGGCTGATCAGGTTAACAGCTGTGGAGTATTTTTTGAATATGCAAATTCATTATTTTCCATCAATTGACACATTGAGTTTCAAATTGCGAAGTAAAACCATTCACAGCTACGGATTGCAAAGGCCAAAACCACCATTTATTTTGTTCCAGACACAAAGTTATGTAGAACTCAAGAGTGAAGATCATGAAACACTTCACATCTGCCAACTAAGCCACAAGGATGATCAATAATACTGCATGTCTGTCCTTGTGCGGCCTGTTAATAGGTTTTCCCTCAAAGAAGACAACAAGAAGGGAGGCAAGAACACATTCATGTGCGTTGCCTGTCACCAGAAAGAGGACTGCATTGCCACCGGACATGAGGATGGCAAGATTCGCTTGTGGTGAGTGCAGCAGCAACATAGCCTTGGAGCATATTCCTCACATCCAGTGCTTTGTTGATTTCAAATTGATATTCTTAACAGATTAGGCACATTAGGTCTCTGTAGTGATGTTTATGACGTGTATGAATCTAGAAGATTCACGCTTTTCTTACATTACCCTTTTGTCCTTTCAGGAGGAACTTCAACCACAAGAAGGAGTACACGTTCTCCACCCTGCACTGGCACCACAGTGCTGTCAGCTCACTGTGCTTCACTCCAGAAGGTACACACACACATCATCTGTTTTATCCTTTCTTTCTTCATCTATTTCAGACAGGATTATTCTTTTCAATACAGCTATTTTAAGATCTTGGACAGGCAACTAGAGTTTTTGTCCGGTTTTAAAATAATTTTGTGCTTGAATGACTTAATTAGTTCCGGATGGTCCTGCCTCTGTATCCATTTGGTCTTTGCTTTCTTAGGCACTAACCTACTGAGTGGAGGCTTGGAGTCAGTGCTCGTCCAGTGGCGGTACAACCAAGAGAGTCAGCGGGATTTCCTGCCCCGCTTGGGTTCTGCCATCACACACATCGCAGTCTCACCGGATGGAGCACTGTTCTGTACCTCACACAGTGACAATAGTAAGGAGCTATAACCTGTATTATTCACTTGGATAAAACACAATTCGCAACAAGCTGTTGGGAATGTTTTGACGGTGGACACCAGGGTTTTGTGTCACAAACAAATGTGATAAATACCGGTCTAATGTCTGTGTTTACTGAGCTTAAAAACAACTGGTAGGCAGGCTATATAAAGAATGAAATCGTCAAAGCATGTAGAGTTAGAATAAACTGTATTGAAAAGTTGGCTTATGCTGCTTATACATTAAATTCCAAATACAGGCCAACTGAACACGTAACGCTCACTAAGTGGCTTCTTCAACTCTACACTTCGCTGTAATCACTGAAACTATTACCAGCTGGTGGTTTCTTATCAACTTTATCCTCTACATAGCCTGTAGGTTTACTTTCCCATATTACACAAACTCCTTGAAAAAGTTTTGTAGTACTTGGTGCTGGGTCCAAAACCAAAGCTGTCAGTCTTAGTTTACCTGTGATAAACACCACCTCTGTGCACTGCAGGGGTCTACATCACATCTTCGTAAGAGAATGTTGTGATCAGAGATATTTAAATATGACAACATTTCAACACTTTTTCCTTTAAAAAAAGAAAGAAAAATACATGTCTTCTTTTTTACCAGATAACGGAAACCCTATTGCACATAGAGTTGTATAGTGTTTGAATCCATCATCTAGTGGCCAGTCGTGGTACTACATCTCAAATGCTCTGGTTGCCACCTGGTTTGAACCCTGACAGCTTTACATTTGACAGTACATTTTGCTCCTAGTCACGTTGACCCTTGCAGTTCGCTGATGGAGTTAAGAAAGGCAAATGGCTGCAGCGCTAAAATGTTAAGATAGAACGGTTTAAGAGATTTCAGTATAAAATACAGGCCATGGTAACTGATTTCTGTTTTTCCTCTTTTAGAGATTACGATCATCCAGAGTAGTGTTAAAGTGTCCGCTGTCATCCAGGGCCTGGTCAAAGGTGAGTACACACTGGAGGTCAATCATAAATATGCTGTATTCGCTCATAAATGATACATATCTTCATTACAGTTCTTGGAAAACAATCTTTGATTACCAAAAGAGAATAACAAAGCCCTGGCATGACTTTGGCATAAATATTACCAATAAATCAAACAAGAGTGCACAGGGCTTTTTTTTTTTTAAGAAACTGTGTCTTAGGGCTTCTTAACATTTATGAAACTATTAATTTTCCATACTCACTTAACGGGAAGAAACTCAGCTAACTGACGATACGAAAAAAATTTACCGAAACAAAACACAAGTCTCACAAGAAGCGTCTAAATGAGCCCTGAGCGAAAAAATGCTATCGCACTTGGCACAGAACTCTAGGTATAAATACCCTTATTACTTATCGTATCTGCACAAACAAGTTATCAATTAGCAAGCTGAGATTCCACAGATTCCAGAAATATTAGTATCATCACTGAGCGATCCGAACTTGCGACAGAGGAAGCGAAAACAGACATCACAACATGTAGCTTCACGGAGGAAACACAGATATATTTGTACCAGGGTTTCCGCTAGGATTTTTTCTCGCCGGTCAAATGTCCGGGCAGAATTTATTTTAACGGACAAATTTGAAACTTACCGGTCATATTTCACTAATAATAATAAGAGTTGTGTAGCAGAGTTTCCGTTAGCAGGTAATTACCGGACTATGAGCAGATATGCTGGTGTTTAAAACTCAGTTCATGGGGCTCATTTTTATATTGCTTCAGTTTATAATCGTAACAGATCGAAAAATTCAGATTCATTTTTCAATAAATTATTCCACAAACAACAAACAACATAATTATTACATTCAAACAAACTACTTGTAGTAGATAACGTACATTATTGAAAAGATTACATCAACTTTGAATAATAACACGGGAGAAACGGATCCTCTCTTTTCCTCTCTCCCTCCCTCTCTCTCCCTCTCTCTCTCTCCCTCTCTCTCTCTCCCTCTCTCTCCCTCCCTCTCTCTCCTGACAGCCCGTCAGTTTATCATGCAGCTCCTGCAGCTCGCTAAACAGAGGCGGGGCTTCAGGTGATCATGCAGAGCTGCGTGTCTCGGTCTGACTCAGCAGCTGATCTGATCTCTCTCTCGCGTCCGGTTATACCTCACTCGCGTTTATGTCCATATTGATCAGATCCAGCTCTCCTGATCGGCCTTTATAGAGAGCACAGATCAAACTATTAAGAGTGAATATCGGCCGATAATGACCGGCGGCCGATCGATCGGAGCATCCCTAATTATTACCAGACATTTTGACCGGCAGGTTTTGAATTTACCGGTTTTTAATAAATTTTACCAGCTAAAAACCGGTAGTTACCGGCTAACGGAAACCCTGATTTGTACCTAAGCTGTTGTTCTGATCAAAAGTTGTGTTCAAAGTCATTAAAACGATAAAAATACTGCTGAAGGTTAATCCAATGTATCTGTGTCACTTTGAAATTATTTTTGATAATCCATCTTCATATTTACTAGTTTGAGCCTAGTTTTCAGAGCGTAACATAGCTTTCGACTGCCTGCACGTCACACTCACTCCTCAATGGTAACGTGTGTGTATGTGGAACTTCCCCTTCGATTCTATTGGCTCTAACGGTTCAAAAGAGGTGTCAATCACCAAAATCGACAAATGGGTTCCAGAGAAACTGCAAATCCACCCAAATTACCCAAAAGGTGTTTTGTTTTTTGCTAAATCTCTCTAAAAAGGTCAAATGTCACTTGTTTTGCATCAATCTTGATACAGGGTACTTATTATATGTTATAGTTTGGATTCCTAAAGCTTTTAGTCTACTATCCCATCATTCAAGGGTGGTTTTTACTATAAGTAATGGTTTATTTTTGGCCAGACACTATAATTTAAATGTTTTTACTATGTTCAATCTGAATTTACTTTAAAATGAAACAATTCTATATTGATTCTGACTTTTCTACATCCAACTCACAGGTTTATCATTGCTTTGAGAAAAAAGATTATTAATTTACCCCTTTTAGAAGGGAAGATATTGTCATTTGTTCTGGGAATGTCATTTTGGAGCCTGAGACCTGAAAAACAGGCTCAGGGGTTAACAGGTTAATCGACTCCTATGCTGGTGATCAGTGGGTTTTTTGTGTCTTTTATCACCAGATATATCTTGTCTTGTTTTATATTTTGTATCTTTGTTCAAGCAGATTGACATGGTGTAAAACAAGTATTCTTTTGTAGTTGCATACGTTTGTGCCAGTCTGCAGGGTAAAAATGTTTTATCCTGTAAAACCACTTTATATGTTCAATCAACCTAGAATAAATTAGAAGCAATTGATATTCACTCCTTTTTTTTGTCCTGGTACAGGAGAAAGTGTCAGGACAGACTTGATGGTGGACCCTCGCAGCAAATCCCTGGTGCTGAACGGGAAACCAGGCCAACTGCAGTTCTACTCCCTCCAGAGAGACAAACTGCTGTACAACGTAAGCACTCAAATAGGGTCCAGGGGGCTTGCAGTAACATATTTTGATTACAGACAGTTAAACACAAAGATATATATACTGATCCTCATTGTGAATTATCTTTGAATTTATAAACATGTATGTAACATTTGAGCATTTGAACAAGACCTAGGTTATATATTTAGAATTTTCAAATAAGTCTTTAATTATAATCAAGTTAACACTCAGTTTTATTTGATCTGCTTTATGATGAAATATCTCTGATTGTTGTGAATCAGTATTTTTGTTGTCTGCCAGTCATAAATTGTCTTTTTTTCAGTTTTATGCCACATTTGTACAGTCTACTGAGTCCAGTAGTACAGTTTACTGTTTTAATAACATAATCCTGAGGTTTGTCATCTGCTGTGTTTCCCACAGCTGGATATAGTGCAGCAGGAGTACATCCATGAGTCGGGCCTGGAGCAGTTTGAGGTGGTCAAGGCAGCTTTTGATGCCTCTGGCAGCTGGATGGCAACAGTAGAAGAAAGAAATCAGAAAGCTGCTGAGCTGGAGCTTAACTTGAAATTGTGGGCATTTGATGAACAAACACAGAGGTACAGACAGCGAAACTACATCTGACATTTCTATATTCTGGTGTTTCATTTAAACAGATACAATTCAATTGTAGACTTTCCAAAAGTGTCTTCAAGATTGTAGTTTTGTGAATCACACTGTTGAGCAAAGGTCAGTGTTTAGTATGAATATTTTATTTTTATTTTTACAACCCTATATCATGCTTATGGTATCACCTGCAGTTTTGTGCTGAACACGACTATCTCGACCCCCCACGAGGCCCGGATTACAGACATGTGCTTTTGCCACGCTGCCGACAGCCAGACCACCATGCTGGTCTCCACCAGCAAGGATGGACACTTCAAAGCCTGGCAGCTGAGTGCAGCGGCCCACACAGAGGGTGAGCAGTCCTGGTTCTGCTCTGTTCGACTGTGGTCATATCTACCTTCTCTATTGTAATGTATAATCTCTTCAATTTACACACGGCATCTATTGCATGTCTGTCCGTCCTGGGAGAGGGATCCCTCCTTTGTTGCTCTCCCTGAGGTTTCTCCCATGTTCCCCTTTAAACTATGGGTTTTCATCTGGAAGTTTTTCCTTGTATTGTCACACTGATATTCTGTACAAACTGTGAAGACCACTGAGACAAATGTAACATTTGCGATATTGGGCTATATAAATAAACATTGATTGATATTGTAGAGGGTTAGACTTCTGGTTGTTGATGTGCATCTCCAAGAACTATTGCTGTGTCTTAATTAGTTGAGAGTGGAGCACTCAACACTTGGTGCAATCAAACACCTTCTTGGCTTCGTAGCGGAAGTGGCGCAGTCGAGGTTGAACCAGTGAACGCAGCACTTTGCAAATGCACTTTTTTCACTATTATTTTATAATGGCTTTACAATGCATCAGTTTGATTGTTGGGTTGGAGCCTAATTGGGGAGTACATTTGTCACTAATCTAACACCCCGGTGCCTGTCTCCTTCTAACCCCCCTTTCAGATGAAGGTCCTTCTTGGTCGTGTGATTTTGTCGGAGCCTATCACAGCCTGGTGCCTGAGCGCTGCTGTTTCTCAGCCGATGGCTCGCTGCTGGCAGTCAGCTTTCAGGAGGTGGTGACGGTGTGGAGCCCGGCTTCCTGGGAGCTCCTCACCACTCTGTCTCAGCCTCCTCAAGCTATCAGGTCAGAGCACATACATGTACTCGCCTCCCACACATCTCCAGGGCTGCCTGTGGAACCTCAATACTTGTGTGTTGATTGTGATGAACTGATTATGTTTGAAGCGTTGTTAAGTATTGAAAAAATGATTGCTCGTAGGACTGCACAATGAATCCAAATTATTATGAAACTGCAGTATGGAACCGTGCAATGTTCAAATCACAAGAAGCACAACATGTGTTAAAGGTCCCATGTCATGGTCATTTCTACTGATCATAATTCCATTGTTGAGGTCTACTAGAATAGATTTATACTGTGCAATTTTCCAAACTCACATTGGTTTCTCAAACAGCATCTCTGTAAAGTATGTGTATTCACTCTCTGTCCTAAACGGCTTGTTGGAGCTCCTGCCCCCCCCCTCCCTGTGAGCCCAGTGTGCTCTGATTGGTCGGGACGTGCACTGCTCACGAGCAGTGAGGAGCTGCTGTGAGGAGCAGACAGGGCTTCTGTGTCGGAGATAGATACAGCGAGAACAAGCGAAACTCATCCTGAGCACTTTGTGACGTGCAACAACATTAACCTTTCTGTTGGTCGCTTGTTAGCAGACCCTTCTCGGCTTCACGCGATGGCAGAGCGAACAAGTACAGGCAGGGCCCATAGTGATAGCCCTATAGTTTAAATCTACTACCCACAAATAAACATGTGGACATGGGTTACTATTTAAAAAATGGTAAATGTATTTAGGAACCTATCCATATAATTGGGGGTGGACCTCAAATCCTCTAGGGGGTCCGGGGGCATGCCCCCCGGTAAGATATATTTTTTTGTTTGGAGTTAAATGCATCAATCTGGTGCATTTTGAGGGGAAATTAAAGAGACTAGATCTATGGGAACACTTATATGAAACATAACTGTATACATTTCAATAATCATAAAATCATGGCCATAACCAATAACATACAATTGCCAATATGAAAAAACCACTGAAACTTGTTTATTTGTTTTTGGTTCATTTATAGTTGTGAGTGTGTCTGTGCTCCTGAACCAGCCTCTCCTGTCTCCCCCCTCTTCTCCTCTTTGAGGCAGCAGCAAAGACTAGTTTTAGCTCTCAACAAGTTTTAAAAGTTTATCTTACCCTTTTTCCCCTAGTTAACTTTTTATTCATTTATTCATGCATATTTTACTAATCACTCCCCCCTCAAATGGAAATATGTGTTTACATAAATGGTGACCAAACCGTTTGAGACCCACAGAGAACTTAGACTAAGTTAACTATCTAAACGCTCAGAGTCCTTTACCTCACCTGAGCTGAGGTTATCCCGAGCTTGAATGACACACAGACCAATCAAGGGCTTTGATTTATGATCTGTATGACAGTGGCCATGTCGGCAGGCCACATCATGTAGACAGCCAGTCACCCTGTGTGAGGCAGACCACTTAACAGGCCAGGCCATCGGGAAACCCCCCGGTCCTCCCGATGGCCAGTCCGGGACTGGGTACAGGAGGCGTAGAGCGAGGGACCATTGTCCAAAAGTTGGCGTCGTGGTTGCGGATGAAAAAAACAAAAAACTAAATGGGTGGCCGTTAATATACCTGGGCGGCCCGCCCAAGTAAAGTCTGTGTGGGAAACCCTGTGCTTATTACAAACGTAACAGAAATATCAAAGACTAACTAAAGAGGATAATTGACCCAGTTAACATTATATTTTTAAAGGATATGGCTGGTTTTATTCCCTTCCAACACAACACTCTAATGCAAAGAATAATTAATTTTTAAACAAGAATCTTATTTAGTGTCTTAAACGGATGTATAAAAAAAACAAGACAAACACAAAGTAAATGATTTAGCAAAGATAGGGTTAGAGAGACTGCTGCTAGAAGTTAAACTTAATATGCATCCAAATGTTGGTCTCAAATTGATCATAGATTCAGGGTTTGTACGGGTGCTTGAAATCCTTGAAAATGCTTGAAATTTGACGTGGTGTTTTCAAGGTTGGGAAAGTGCTTGCATTTTGGGAATGGTGCTTGAAATTGAGAAAGTGCTTGTAAATGCTTTACTTTTACAATAAATTGCTGTCTGACTGAATAGTTCGCTTTTTAGATTAAAAGAAAATAATTGCTTCTACATAAAACAGCTCCGCTCCGGCCTTCCCGCGCTATGCGCGTGACCTGCAAGTGTTTGTGTTACGTGTGACCTGGGCATTCTGATGAGAGTGATAGATGACTGTGTGCCAGGAGGTTGCAGTTTCAACGAGCGTTGGCTAGCAGAAGACAAATACAAGCCATGGCTAAGACGAGGGTCAAGCCCACGAGTAGCCTCCTGCAAAGTTTGCAAAAATAACGATGCGAGAGTCTGCGCTGACGAGCCACATGAAAGGTACGCCGTAGTAGAGCATTTTAGATTCGCTAACGTTGCATGTTACGTTTGTTTAAGCTAACGTTAGCGAGCTGAATAGCGAACTCGATTGAGGGATAATAATAATTGCAGGGGACAATCATTTCAGAGGAGCGTACATATGTTATGTGCGTTACAGTCGCCATCGTGTGGTGTTCAGAGGATGAAGCACTGACGGCATTTCGTGTTATAGTCACGAAATATAATCTATTGATTCGACTGGTAGTATGTTTCGTGCCTAAACCAAATGTGACTTGATCTATCGAAATCAGTCACATTGACCCGAAGACACATTTTCGTTTGTATTACTGGTCTGGGGGAAGCTCGCGAGTGTGTGTGTGTGTGTGTGTTTTTTGCGTTTGTGTACCGGGGAAACACTCACAAGAAACACCGGCTGTTGTTATGCTTGCTGTGACGTTACATTAGTCCGTTCTCTGCTTGTAATTATGCCGAAGCTTCAAAGTTGTATTTATCATCTGAATTTGCCGAAACAAGTTTAATATTCTGAAAGCCAAGACTTTGTTTATTTGAAAACAAACTGTCTTTTATATAAAATTGAAGTATTATACAAGTAAAACTACATTTTGCTTTAATCCCATGTAATTGTAGAATGAACAGTCTTCCTTTTAGGCCGCAAGGTGAACCTCGAAAAGTCCTTTAGAAAAGAAATCCCGCTCCACAGAAGTGGAACTACATAATCTTTAGTTCATAAAAAAGAACGAGTCATGCTTATCCACCAAAAAAAAGTTTGTCGCTAAAATTCCTGTCAATTTTTCTAGGCATGTAATTATTGGCTGAACTAGTCCCTTCAAAGCGTAATAATATCTTGGTCAAAAGTAGTGCCACGGTTCGTCACGTGATCGTGCTACACCAATTGGGTAGCTGCATATTGTCAACAGAAGTGAAAGATGGCCGCCTACATGGTTACGCTAAGCCAGACCGAATGGATTCTAAACAGTGCTGTATGCTTGGTTTATGTCATGTTTTGTCATATGTCTCAATACATCACTAAGTCCGAGGTATTTGCGTTATATACGCGGTATTTGTGAGAGGTTTTACTATCTGGGAACAGAGTTGACCATCGAATCAACATTGGCTAGCAGCGTTTATCAGCCAACTTCAGCTACAACAACATTCCTGGACTACCATGTTCGCATCGCTAGGTTCATTGGCTGAGCTCGTGGATTATTCCATTAGACTGAGGACTTTTTGTCTGTCTGTCTGTTGTTATTGTTACCCTGTACACGTTTAAATGCACTCTTAAAATAAACATGACTTGATTTCATACATAGCTGCGTCCAAGAAGAAGGTTAACTTGTTACGTTAAGTAATTTAGATCAATAAAATGCAGTACTTATACCAATGTCCATTGATTCATTTATTTACTCATTCATCCCTCCACAAATGAAAACAACACTGATGAACCATAAAAACGAGATTTATTACAAATATAAAAGGTATGACATAGAAAACAGTACAAAACAGAATAAGGACACTCCTATTCCTCACTGTCAGTGTCAGGGCAGTCATCGTTCTCTTCCTCAGTTTCTTTTTTATTTTCACAATTTGAGCAACGACATAAGTCTGTTCAACAGAGTCCTGCAGAGAAGCATGAACATCTGCCTTTCTCACAGGCAGACTCTTTGCAGCTGCAGTGTATCACATTCAACACACTGTCAGGGGCAGGATTTCTTGTCATCCAGGTGACGTGTAAGTTCCCATCCTCTATTTCCCAACCATATCCAGCAGGTGATGGAGCATTTATTTCTCTTTTGAGACAGGACCTCATTATTGCTGCCTGGTAATTTGCCCTTTTGCAGTGCTGATGGAGGGCATCAGGAGTAGGGGGAATGCTTCATTCTGGCAAGGCCGATGATGCCATACAGAAAGCCTTGTACCTAGCATCATTTACATTTTCGGCTGCTGGCTGATCATATAGGTGACATACATACCGGCAAAGAAGTGCAAGTGTTGATTGCTCCAAGTTAAAGTTAGTACCTAAACTTCTAAAAGCCTTAAGGTAGTCATCTTTCTCACATGCAACAGCAAATGACTTTATTTTACCTCTCACAAATACCGCGTATATAACGCAAATACCTCGGACTTAGTGATGTATTAAGACTAGGGCTGTCAGTCGATTAAAATATTTAATCGCGATTAATCGCAAGATTGTCCATAGTTAATCGCGATTAATCGCACATTTTTGATCTGTTCTAAATGTACCTGAGAGGAATATTTTTCAAGTTTTTAATACTCTTATCAACATGTGAGTGGACAAATATGCTTTATGCTAATGTTTATTATCATTTGAACAATGACAAATATTCTCATGAATATTAAAAGCAACAACCTCTGAACATTACAAATATTCGCCTCAATTCAACCTCTCATACAATAATACACTACTGTGTGTGTGTGTGTGTGTGTGTGTGTGTGTGTGTGTGTGTGTGTGTGTGTGTGTGTGTGTGTGTGTGTGTGTGTGTGTGTGTGTGTGTGTGTGTGTGTGTGTGTGTGTGTGTGTGTGTGTGTGTGTGTGTGTGTGTGTGTGTGTGTGTGTGTGTGTGTGTGTGTGTGTGTGTGCGCACTTTTTTATGAACTAAAGATTGTGTAGTTCCACTTCTGTGGAGCGGGATGAAACGATAACAGGGTTCACCTTGTGGCCTATTTGAAGATGTATAAGTCAGGTGTCTTGAGTAGTCAGAATTACCTACAAATCATTGTACACATTTGTAAATATTATTTTCCACTTGTTACCATTGTGAGTCTATTTGTATGCAGCTCTGCGTGATTTTGTGGCTACAATTCAGACTAATACGCTACTAGAGGTGGAATAAGTACTCAGATATTGTACTTGAGTAAAAGTACAAGTACTCAGATCTTGGAGTGAAATTAAAAGTACTCAGATCTTGTACTTGAGTAAAAGCAGAAGTACCAGAGTGTAGGAATACTCTGTTACAGTAAAAGTCCTGCATTCAAAATGTTCCTCAAGTGAAAGTAGAAAAGTATTCTCATCAAAATATAGTGAAAGTAGCGACAGTAAAAGTAGTCGTTGTGCAGATTGGTCCATTTCAGAATAATATATATGATATGTTTTATAATGATTGATCATGAAAGTGTTCTCAAAGCTGGTAAAGGTGCAGCTAGTCTGAATGACTTTGTATACTGCAGGGTAGCTTGTAGGGGTGTAACTGTTCACAAACATTTCGGTTCGGCACGTACCTCGGTTTTTAGGTCACGGTTCGGTTCGGTACGTTTTCGGTACAGCAGAAAAAATTATCACAAAACATAACATATATTTTTTTTATTAAACTGTGAATAATGTATTCACTCAAATAAATACAAAATATAATATAATAAACATTCAGGTGCAGCATTTCGATGAACTAAAATAATCTGTATTTGAACTTTACTGTACTAGTACTCACAAAACATAAACTATTAGTTTTGGGTTTTTAATTATTATTAAACTATGAATATTCACTCAAATAAATATAAAATAAACATTAAGGTGCAGCTTTTCGATGAACTGAAATAATCTGTATTTGTACTGTACTAGTACCTAAGCAGCCAGTTTGACATTATGACTTGCTTGTCATTGTATTTTCATGTTTTTTTAAGGAAAGATGAACTTGTCCACATTGCTTGCCGAAAGGGCAGATCTGCTGGCACTAACCATGTCTCCTGCTGTGGAGAACACCCTCTCGCTAGGGACAGAGGTAGCAGATACAGCCAGGTAGCGCTTTGCTAACATGGCAACATAAGGATATTTGGCGTTTGTAATAGCTTTGGCTTGGTCTGAACTTTTTGCGAGTGGTGGAGCGGAGGCTTAAATGCTAGTGGGAGTTGGGTTTGCACTTCAGTCTTTTTTCTTTTGGTACCGGTGATATTCACGTTCGGGTGATGCCTTTTCAAATGAGTGTGCAAGTTTGATGTATTGCCAGCCGCGTAACCAATTTTAGTTGAACAATGCCGACAAACAGCTTTGGTACGGTCCACCTGTCTTTGTCCGTCATCCTTGTGCGTAACTGCGAAACCAAAATGTTCCCAAACCGGAGACTTCAAAGATGCTGGAGGATTTTCGAGCTCAACTTTATCTGCGTTCGCCATTTCGACAGTTCCTCAAATTACGGACTACATTTGAACGCATCCCTCTGACCAGCTCGTCCAATGAAATGACTTGCTCGCTCTATGACGCGTTGAACACAATGGGAGCAAATTACTCTGAATGCTGCAACGCAGCACCTGAGATTACTTCCAAGAAGTTGTTCACGTTCTCAATTTTTTACGTTTAACGTTATATTCGTTCGGTACACTTCGGTACACACGTGTACCGAACCGAAGGGCCCGTACCGAATAATTTCGGTACGTGTACCGTTACACCCCTAGTAGCTTGTGAATTTACTCCAGGTGGAACTAAAGTCTGATTTAACACTTGATTATATTTCACATCATTCATCCAGATCTGTAGAGTAACTAAAGGTATTAAATACATGTAGTGGAGTAGAAGTACACCATTTACCTCTGACTTATGTTCACTTCCAACCTAAAAGTACCTCAAAAATAGTAATCAATAATGTATTGAAAAGTTATTTGGCTGATTGTTTTATATTGGCTCAGACAGGTTATATGGGAGGCCCAGTCTACGTACAGGTCACTCATTTTGAAATATTAAACTTAGTTTTCTTTTCTTTAATTTTTCATCCTCGTGTAGAAGGCTATCACGAAACACACATTTGGTTGTTTATAGCATAAAGAACATCTGATTTAATGTGAGATAGGGAAATAATCATTTGAGTATGTGTATATAAATATGTAATTTACAACAGCTGTAAGATGCTTAAAAAGCTGGAAAATTCACCTTGAAAATGCTTGAAAAGTGCTTGAATTTGACTTTGGAAAAGGTGTAAGAACCCTGTTGATTGCAATTGTTAACCTCTTAAGCCCTGAGCCTGTTTTTCAGGTTTCAGGCTCGAAAAAGCCACTAACACAACAAAGACTATATCTTCACTTCTAAAAGGGGTAAATTAATAATCTTTTCTCTCAAAGCAAGGTTACATCTGTGAGTTGGATGTAGAAGTGTCAGAATCAATATAGATGTTTTTATTTTAAAGTAAATTCAGATGGAACATAGTAAAAACATGTAAATTCTAATGTCCGCCTAAAAAAAACCCATTACTTATAGTAAAAACCACCCTTGAATGATGGGTTAGTAGACTAAAAGCTTTAGGAATCCAAACTATAACATATAAGTACCCTGTATCAAGATTGATGCAAAACAAGTTAAATTTGACCTTTTTAGAGAGGTTTAGAAAAATAAAGTCCAGGCGGACTCACCTCTGGGTAATTTGGGAACCATCAGTTCTATTTGAACTTTTTCACTGTAAAAATCATTTTATTACTTTGAATTTTCACTATAGGTATTCATTCCATCCAAATACAACTGTTGTGAAAAAAATAAAAATAAAATATAAGAACATACTCTGTTATCCTCTTAGGCAAGGCAAGTTTATTTATATAGCACTTATAGGCCCCACGGACCGAAATCGCGTCATTTGCAGGAAACAACGTCTAAGGAACCTTACTATTTAATAAACTATGAATATTTTATATCCATATAACGGGAAAAAACTCATTTAACTGATCTTTTTCATTTATTTTTTCAAAAAAAACACAATGCTAACAGTGAGCATCTGAATTAGCCCCGAGCGAAAAATGCTAACCTATTACTGCACCAAAAATCACTCCTAGCTCCCTTATTACTTATCCTAGCTGCACATCCAACACATCGTTTTTGATCGTAAAGACACAGAATCTAACGGTGCCCACCTCAACACTGAAAGATACAAACTTGCGACGTTATCAACAAAAACGTACATCAAAACAAGTGGCGCTAGGTACTAGCATGCGCTAGGCTAATGGCTTACCTTCCTCTTTGCCTGGTCTAAACTGGTCTTCAATGGCATTAAAACGATAAAAACGATGATGTAGTTAATCCATAGGTTAATATCCAATGGGGCTGTGTCCCCTTTGAAATGTTCTGATAATCTATAAGCAATAAAACTGCAATTCCGTTATCTGCTGTCCGCTCTGTCCTCCGTGTGTTCTGGGTTCTGCTGTAATGCCTGCTGTTATATAGTAAACAATAAATGAAGCCGCCTGCGTAAAGTACTTAAACTGGCTGGCATTCTTTATACTTCAGGGCTCGACATTATAAATGGCCCGCTGGCCCGGAAGTACTATTTAGACACCCCGGGCCAGCATAACGTACTTTCCACTTGCCCGCTCGGGCCACTAAAAATATTGTTTAAAAAAAAATGTTTCCTGTGGTATTGGTATTTTGACTAGCAATTTTGTTAAATTGTTTCGTTTATTAACGCTACAACATAGCGTTTCGTGAGTCGCTTGTCGTTGTTGGGTGAAAAGCAAACAACTGTTTGCTGCGGAGCGCAGCCTATGAGCGCAGCGCGAGCAGGCTCCGGTGAGCGGGAGCGCGCTCCTTCACTACAGACTATCGCGCCACCTAACCATTCGCCAAAATGTTTTTAATACCAGCGGTAACCGGCCAAGCGCCGTGCAAAAAACTATCTTCAAATAAAAGAAAGTCACCGGAGGAGTTAAAGAAGAGTGACAGGGAACATGAGAAGAAGAGGGAGAGAAAGTTTCAGCCCGCTTGATCGATGGAGTTGGCTTCTAGTGGTGCAGTGACGCGTCCTAAAACCCTTTTATAATCTATCGATTAGATTTATGATTCGAAAATTATAAAAGTAGGGTAGACATGTGGAGATTATCCGGCTGAAGAAAACGTGCATTTATCAAACAGGTTTGTTTTCCACAGACCTTATTTTCCAAAACCTGTGGAGAAATCCCATTGTTTTTTGTCGAGGGAACCAGCAGCTTACTTCCTGGTTTTAGGACGCGTCACTGGCTGCACCTCTCAATATGATGCCAATATAAACATGGTCTTCTGTGGCTCTGTACATCAATGCCGACCTGTGCTGACAAGTAAGTGAAGAGTAGACAATATAAAGGTATTGGCTATAGGGAAATGTCCCAGCAGTTTAGGATAATGAAGGATCTAATCTAATCTATTACATAGCCATTACAATTCTAACTCCTAATGACAGGAAGGCAGAAAGTGCATTATACATAATAATAGCAGACATTTTTTAACAATGACCACAATATCATTATTTTAATAAACCAAATATGAACAATTGAGGAAAACGAGGAAGAACTGATTATTCAAATGTTGTAGTACAAGTAGTAATGTAGTTAGTGCATAAATTACTATTGCAACAAATGTGTTAATTTTCTTCATTATTAGTCGTTTTTTTTTGGACGAATGCTCCGGGCCAGTGGTTACAATGGTGGGGCCAGTGACAATACAATTCCACCGGCCCGGAGGGCCAGTGGCTTTTTACCCTTAATGTCTACCCCTGTACTTTACGCAGGACCATATCTCTGGAACCCATTGGTCGATTCGTGTGATTTACACCTTTTTCTTAACCATCAGAACCAATAGAATCGATGGGCAGTTCCCAAATCAACGTAAACATTACCATAGCGGACGTAATAGAGAAGCGAACAAAGCATATCTGAAAGTGCACGTCTGGACGGCAAAATTTTAAACCCAGTATATTGCCATAAATATGATGAAGGATTATCAGTCAAAATTTCTACGTGACACAAAGACATTGGATTAACCTTGAGCGGCGTTTTTATTCCGGTGAACACAACTTTTGATCACAAATCAAAAAAGGTAAAACGAAATTATTGTAATATTTTTTAAACCGGATGTTGTTTACTTTCTCTTTTCTGGCTGATAGCTCCGCAATTCGGGGTCCTACAGTGATGATATTATATGTCTGGAATCTGTGGAGTCTCAGCTTTACATCGTATATCTTGTTTGTGCAGTTACGATAAGTAATAAGGGCATTTCTACCGTGAGTGCTGTGCAAAATCCGTTAGCATTAGTTAGCATTTTTTCGCTCCATGCTAATTCAAAGGCTTGGTATTACTCTTGTGTTTCTTTTAGCTAAAAATGGTTCACATTGTCAGTTAGCGGAGTTTCTTAGCGTTAAAAGGGTATGGAACATTAATAGTTTCATAAATGTTAAGAAGCCCTGAGACATAGTCTCGTAAAAAAACTGTGGGGGGGGTCCACTGGGGGGACCCTCGGGCTTAAGAGGTTAACTGCACTGTAGCTTCACTAAAGAAATACTGGTTTGTTGATTTGTACATCCTAAGTAAGCGCAGAATAGACACACTGGGGTACACATTCAGGAAAAAAAGGGAGAAAAGTATCACTGCACACACAGATTCACTAAGCAACCAGCTGTTTGAGAGTTTGGCTCCTTAGCAGTGGATGTCTAAGAACAGTTAAATGAGCTTGTTAGCTCCCTGGCAGTGGTCCAGAGCTGTTTCTCACCGGACAGGGGACGTTACCGCCTGTCTGCCAGAGGAACACAGGGACAGGCTGCAACGTTGCTCCAGTCTCTGAAATGTTCTGCAGACCCCCCCCCCCCCTTCCCTGCTCTCAAAAAGGGGCCCTCGGGTCACTGAGGACAAAAGTCCTGTTGCTAGTTTCTGTTCCACTTTCTGAAATAAGCTCTGAGTCAGCCTAAGCATTTTTCCAAAACCATCAAAGAGAGACGACTTGCGATGTATCAAATAGTGAGAAAAACCTTTCAAACCATTAAATATAATTTGAAAGGCATAAAAGAGAACAACTCTGTGATGCGTGGGTGCAGGCAGACTTTTGGTTTAGTTATGTTGACTTTCCACAAATGTAACCTGTCCACATTAAAAAATGCATAACTGTTCTAAAAATCCAGAAAGCCACTTCCTGTGTCGTTTGGCTGCTGAAGATAATAAGTTTGGAGGGAGGGAAATGTTAATGGCCAGCTGTTTTGACAGCTGCCTGGTAACCCTCACATAACTACCACCAATGGATATGTGCTGACCTCCAACCTCACCAACTCCACACTTTCACGTGTAACTAGAGAAATAAAAAACTAAACATTCTTTACCAAGAAAAATAATTGTCACCAATTACTTTAAATAATATGCAGACAATGTTGGCCTTCTTTTTTTTTATTTTTGTGCGAGACAAGCATTTTCTGAATGCTAATTCTTGGTGGGAGTTCAGACTGCTTGCGTGTTTCATTTTGAAGCCCTTTTAAGCGGAAAACACCTAAAAAGCTAATCCTGTGAAATATGTGTGGTGTGAGGAGCTGGTTTGTCGGGGGTGTACTTGGGATTCTTTATAGCACCAGGGATAAAAAGGATTTTTTTTCTCCAACAGGGATCTTTGTTTTGGGCGCCTAAGCTGTTCCAAGTATCTGCTGGGAACCACGGCCAGCAAGCTGCTCTGCTGCTGGAACCTGCTCACCTGCTCATGTGAGGCTGCACCTTCAGAGGACCTGTCAAAACCTTTGCTGCTCAAAGCATTTGTTGAAATGTATGTATTTGTGTAGGTTTTGTTCCTATATAATTATACCTCTCTGTGCTGTGTCCCCGGCAGTGGAGTGGAGCACCACGATGGACGTCAGTCTGCTGCTGGCTGACCCCCTCACTGAGAACATGGCCGCCTTCTGCTTTCAGGCTGGAGGCACCGACTGTAAGCTTTAATCTGGGTTTTAGCTTTGCCAAGTTTCACATCCCAAGGCACAAAAACATTTTATAAAAAACTAATTTGAAAACAAAGCAAGTAATATGTTAACGACAACCTTTAACACAAATCTGAAATGACTTGAAAGTAATGGTATCAAAGTCCTAAAGATTAGATCTGAGAAATGTATTCTAGCCTACTGTTATGCTAGCTGCTCAATGAGAAGGTCATACGTTTAGCAGGTCATAACCAAATTGTGGGTAAATACAAAATATTGACCAAATGCTGGCGCTAGAGGAATTGTCTCGGAATCACCAAAGTTATAATGATAATGTTTTACTCCAGGGAGACATTAATATCTGATCCGATAGTCTTTGAGAGATGGATCAAAAGGACCCACCAACATTTCCATTCCTGGAATCATGCAGCTATCTAAAAATGCTACATTTCTTCCAAGAAACAAATCCAAAATGCTTGTTGATCCGAGATACAGCTGCTGCATCTGTTCACAAAACTAAATAAAAAGTTATCCAGAAACACAACCCAGGCAGATATTTGCCTTGTTGTGGATAAATATTTTTATTTTGAGAGTGAGCAGACTGTCTGTTAGTGTGCTTTGCCGATTTCTTCGCTGGCAAGCCACCAGCTCTTTAAAGGAAGTCCGATTGCCCCCGGTACCGGGGGCGGACGCAGCATCTCTTAAGAAACAGCGTTAACATTTAACAACCTATTAATGATGCATACCCACTTAACAGGAAGCAACTCAGCTAACAGACGATATTAACAATTTTTACCTAAACAAAACACAATTCCAACACCAAGCGTCTAAATCGTCTTAAACGAGCTTGAGCTACATTAGCACATATTTGGCGATAGCAATCTTTTCTACTTCATGCTATCTGCACAAACGACATATCATATGAAAGCTGAGATTTCACAGATTCTATTGGTTTAAGTCTAATCACTGTACGACCAAAAACTCACTGAACTAGCAGCCAGGAAAGAGCAATATTTATAAATATGTCATACCTTTGGGTTTTGTGATCAAAAGTTGTGTTCAAGGGCATAAAAACGCTGCTGAAGGTTAATCCAATGTCTCCGTGTCACTTTGAAATGATTACTGATAATCCATCATTACATGTATTGTAATAAACGGCGTATAATGTTTAGCATCTGCTTTAGGGCATGTGTGTGCGTCATTTTAACTGACCAATGGTAATGTTTACATGGATTTACGAACTGCCCCTCGATTATATTTGCTCTAACGGTTACAAAGAGGTGTCAATCACCCAATTTGACCAATGGGTTCCAGAGATGCGGCCATGCGTAATGCATAGGTCTGACTGGCAGCTGGCGCACCATTACGCTTTGTGGCGAAAAAAGGTATAGAGGTCATGGTGAATTTTCAAAAAAGGTCAAAAACAGTGACACCTATAGTGATATTTCAATGAAATAAAATGAGTTTTACAGTCTGGTACCTGAGAAAGGTCAAATGGCACTGATGGTACCCAAATGTACCCACATATGAGTGCGCCTGGACCTACCTGCTAAACCTCTCAAAGAAAGTCAAGTTTCACTAAATTAGCATCTATCCTGACACAGGGTACTTATGATATATTATAGTTTGGATCCCTAAAGGTTCTGGGCTAGTATTCCATCATTCAAGGGTGGTTTTCACTATAAACAATGTGTTTTTTTAGGCGGAGATTAGAATTTAAATTGTTTTACTATGTTCCATCTGAATTTACTCTGACACGGCAACATCTATATTGATTCTGACACTTCTACAGCCAATTCACAGGTGTATCATTGCTTTGATAACAAGATTATTCATATACCCCTTTTAGTTGTGAAGGTATAGTCATTCATTCTGGGCATGTCATTTTCCAGCCTGAGGCCTGAAAAACAGGCTCAGGGCTAAGGAAGGGTAGAAAGGAGTTTTTTTATAATACTTTCTTTTTAATAATACTTTCTCCCCCCCCCCCCCTTTTTTTATTTCCAGTGTTTGTGTTTAAGCCCAGCGAGCCTCGGCCCTTGTTTTCCCACAAGGCCGTGTGCTCAGGGAAGGTGACTCGCGCCATCTTCTCCCCGCGGGAGGAGATGCTGGAGAGCTGTGAGGAGAGCAGCCAGTGGCTCAACCGCTCCCAGCTCCACTTCCTCACTCAGTATATGGTAAGGCCATAACATCTCTCCATACTGACTGTTTATCTAACAACAAAGAGCAGAACAAAGGAATACTCATATACTTGTGTTCACCCTTAGAGTTACGGGTAGGCTTTCAGAGGCAGTTTTCAAACATGTAGAATAGTTATATTCAGCTTGAACACAGCTGATGACATTTTGTTTGTTGGATAATGATCTATTTGGTCACTATGCTGTTGAGTTGGTCCAAAGGGGGTGCTACACTTAGGCTGCAGCCACACGAGGACGATAACGGAAAGGCACCGAAATCGTTGTCAAAACATCTTCCGTCCACACGCAATAGGCACCAGAAACGTGTCCGTCCACACGAGACAGCTCGGACCGCTGGAGACGCTGTAGTACATATGCCGGGCCTGTAAGTGGAGCTGTACTTCTGCCACAAAATACACCAAAAGCAGCGAAGAAGACTTCTCGCGCATGCTTGGTTGCCATGGTTCTGTTTATTCTCCGCGCTGGATTTAGCAGCAGAGGTGGGGTTTCGCCGGTCAACATGTCTGTTAAAGTTGAAATCTTCCGGACAAAATTAGAAAAGTGCCGGTCAAAGGTCGTCTTTGTTATTTATTGAGCTTTAAAACAAATGAATAACGACTCTATATAATAATATAAGAATAATAGACGGAGGACGGAGCCTCGCTTTTCCTCCCCCTCTCCTGACAGCCCGTCAGTATCCGTGGTCTCATGTAGCTGGCTGATCCAGTAATGAGTGACCCGACAGTCAAAATAAACATTTATAACTAGTTTAGGTAGTTTGAGAGGTCATTAAAATAGCTAAGGGTGATGATCTAACTTGAAGTGGGTGTTTTGCTCCACTCATCGCTCCATCACAGCGGGCGGAGCTGCAGGTTATCATGCAGAGCTGCGTGTCTCCTGTCCGATTAGACTTCACTCGCGTTTATGTCCATATCGATCAAATCTAGCTGGAAGCTCCTGCTGGGTGCACTGCCCTGCGAGATACCGGGACCTGGCTCGAAACACTGGGGCTATTGCGTCATCGTTAGCAGGAAATTATCGTTATAGGGCGTAATCACGGCGCCGTTTGGGCCCCCAGAGCGTCGTCCACAGATCTACCCACCTTGGGACCCGTTATCATTATCGTTTTCTGCGTTTCCATGTCGGCCTCATGTGGCCGAACCGTCTATCTGATAGAGAACTGTAGCGGATATGACCGCTATCGTCCTCGTGTGGCTGCAGCCTTACATTTGTTAGTGTTTCTGATAACAATTTTTGACTGTGGAAATGAATCAAACTAAAAGGATCCATGTATTCTCTCTAGGGCTGTCAAGTTAATAACGCGTTAACGCAAAAAAAATTACCGCCACTAATTATTTTAACGCGATTAACGCATGTGTATTTTTTGTCCTCGGCCGCCCCGTAGTTTCAGAGCGCATCGAGTTTAAAATACCATCTACAAGCTGATGCTGACAGCCCCGCTCCTGCCATCCGCTTGCGGCAGACCACACTTCCACGTTCACCAGCAGGCACCGACTGGCCATCGGGAGGACCGGGAGGGTGTATGTGTGTGTGGCGCGAGCGAGAACGTGCACACCTTACGTGTATTGTTGTTATTAGCATCTGGCAGGGTTCGTACGGTCATTGAAAACCTGGAAAAGTCATAGAAATTCAAAATGCAAATTCCAGGCCCTGGAAAAGTTATGGAAAACAATATTTTTCCCAAAGTTTTGGAAAAGTCATGGAAATGTAACTAAAGTTGCGTCAAATATAATTTACATTTTATCTAATCGCCGAAATAATCTGCGGTCGGGAGCTGTTATGTGCCATCATGACGCTCATGGTGTTATTTTTTAATATATGAAGCGCGAGCTGTGTGCTCGAGTCTTCCTGCCTGTCGGGCCGGCTGAACTCTGCTGCTCCGGGATGAGGGTCAGCTACATTATCTACGGTGCGTTCGTTAACTGTGCGGAGTCACTGTGGCACAGACTGAGCCGCTGGTGAACAGCTGTTAGAACGGGCCGTTCAGGTGTTCAGAGCAGAGCGGCAGAGCGTGATGTGAACTGAAACGTTTTTCTGTCGCAATATTATTTAAGGAATCGTTGAGCGAGCAAGCTAGCTAGCATACATTGTCACTATCTGCTAACGTTAGCTTTAGCCTTCGTTTTCTAATGGTATAAGTATAGATATTGTGCTAGAGTAAAAGTAGAAGTACTCAGATCTTGTACTTTATTAGAAGTACTCAGATATTGTACTTAATAAAAGTAGAAGTACTCAGGTCTTGTTCTTGAGTAAAAGTAGAAGTACTCAGGTCTTGTTCTTGAGTAAAAGTAGAAGTACTCAGGTCTTGTACTTGAGTAAAAGTAGAAGTACTCAGATCCTGTACTTGAGTAAAAGTAGAAGTACTCAGATCTTGTACTTGAGTAAAAGTACTCAGATCTTGTACTTGAGTAAAAGTAGAAGTACTCAGATCTTGTACTTGAGTAAAAGTAGAAGTACCAGAGTGTAGGAATACTCTGTTACAGTAAAAGTCCTGCATTCAAATGTTATTCAATTGAAAGTACAAAAGTATTATCATCAAAATATAGTTACCAGAAGTAAAAGTAGTCGTTGTGCAGATTGGTCCATTTCAGAATAATATATATGATATGTTTTATAATGATTGATCATGAAAGTGTTCTCAAAGCTGGTGAAGGTGCAGCTAGTTTGAATGACTTTGTAGACTGCAGGGTAGCTTGTGGATTTACTCCAGGTGGAACTACAGTCTGATTTAACACTTGATTATATTTCACATCATTCATCCACATCTGTGAAGTAACTAAAGGTATTAAATACATGTAGTGGAGTAGAAGTACACCATTTACCTCTGAACTGTAGTGGGGTAGAAGTACAAAGTAACATAACATGTAAATACTTAATAAAGTACAAGTATCTCAAAATTGTACCCAAGTATAGTACTTGAGTTTATGAACTTAGTCACTTTACACCAGTGGCTATAAAGATAGAAAAACTAAGCCTTGCACAGAGGCATGAAAATACTTTTTCAAAATGCTCAACAGTCCTGCCAGAATTATAAACTGACTGCTACACAATTAAAATAAATGCTTTTATATATTTCTATGAGATGTGACTCTTTGGCGTTTCTGTTATTATTACCACTGCTGCTTTAGTTGTTCTGACTGCTAAAATCCTCTGTTATCCCTAAACCGATATTCCGTGGGGTCGTGGGCTCGGATACGTGTCACCTTTTTCATACCTGATGAGTTTGCATCCCTGACTACAGTTGCTTAGCGTGTAGAAGCTAGTAAGCCTACTATTTGATTTGTTTTAGATAGGCACTACATGTTTCATATGCAGACCTTATTTTCCTGTTCCATGTTCAAATAAACCATTTTCAGTGGTCTTTTTTTTTTTTGGTCATGGAAAATGAGGTGAAGTTCATTGAGAAGTCATTGAAAAGTCATTGAAAATCATTGGTGAAAAAGTGTATGAACCCTGATCTGGTGCTAGCTAGCTGCGCTAACGGATATAAGGAGCTGTTTCAATGAAAACAGAGGAGCAACATTTCGCCGACAACTGCGCCGAGCACTTGACTTTATGCAGGAAGCCAGACAGTGGGACATTGTACGAAAAGTCAGCACACTCAGCACGGATAGTGCGCGCAACATGATTGCAGCATCCAGGCAGCTCCCGTTCGAGCATATGCCTGGAGTTGCACATAGCTCCAACACACACACACACACACACACACACACACACACACTGTATTGTATTATTGTATTGAATGAGAGGTTCCAGGTTGAATTGAGGCAGATATTTGTAATGTTCAGAGGTTGTTGTGTTTAATATTCATGAGAATATTTGTCATTGATCAAATGATAATAAACAAACATTTGCATAAAGCATATTTGTCCACTCATATGTTGATAAGAGTATTAAAAACTTGAAAAATATCCCTCTAAGGAACATTTAAAATGGATTAAAAAATGTGCGATTAATTTGCTATTAACTATGGACAATCAGTCGATTAAATATTTGAATCGACTGACAGCCCTAATTCTCTCACCTCCTAATTTCACCTGAATAGCATAGTTATGTCAATGATGATCCAGGATGCCATTGGGGAAAAAGTAACATTGCAGTCAAAATGATGTTGCTCTATAATGACCTTTTTGCCAATCTGTGTGCTGTAACTGTGTCTGCGCTGTTGGCTGATGATGATTTTCCTCTGCAGGACCTCATGACATTCACCACCAAGGCGGAGGAAGACCGCCTGCTGGCCTCCAGTCGACAGGTACACACACCTGAGCACAAACATCAAAGGGTGCACATTATTTGACTCCTCAGGATGTTACATGTTTAGCTCTTTTTTCTGAACTCAGTTCCTCATGCTTGACAGTCTGAAGATCACAAAACTTAAACAATGGAATCTGAGAGCTGGACTCATGCCTGTTCAGGCGTTCCTTCAAGTCTTCTTCAAAGAGGAAGAGTGAGAAGCCAGATCATTCTTTTTCCTAAAGTTACAGGCTCTGTCCAATAAATGAGCTATCTGTGGGTCAATGTAGACTTTTTCTAAACTGTGTGTGGCCACACCCTCATGCCACGTGCCACACCCACACACAAATCAAAGTTTTTTTTGTACTGTAAGGGAGCCTGGAGGGACACCTGAGACACACCTCCAGATCACCGAGTGATCTTTTAGATATTAAAGGGCACCTTTTACGCAAAATGCACTTTTTGATGTCTTTTATACATAAATATGTGTCCCCGGTGCGTAAGGAGACTTAAAATAAAATACAACCCTCTCTCTTTTCCTCCGTACCCACATCTCTAAAAACGGAGGTACAACGGAGGTGATCCAGATTTGCTGAGGTCATGACAACACGCAGCCATTATATGAGGGTGGGACAAGTCCCCCCCCACTTTTTGAAATGATTAGTTTAGACCCCCCCACTTTTACCATGTGGAAAGTCCGTGAATCGGTCTATCCACTCGCCGCACTTTGTAGAGCGCTGTGTCAGTGCTTCACTATCAAATCCGTTCCACTTGCTTATTGAGAGAATGCCCAAATCAATGAAACTCCGTACCATGTTTTCACTGCTACTTTGTACCAAGGCAGATTCTCTGAGCCATACTCATGCTGCGTTTTTTGTGTAGCTGTGTCTTTAGTTGTAAAATGATGCGCGCCACAGTTTCCACGCTGCGAGGCTCCTGTAAGGCGCTGTTATTGAAGAGGTGGAGGGAGAGTCCTCTCTGATAACTACAGCTCAGTGAGTTAAAGGACTCTGAGTGTTTCGATTAACTTTAGATTAAGTAGTGGGTCTCAAACGGTTTGGTAATCATTTATGTAAACAAGTATTTCCAAGGCACACTTTTATATGATCGTTATAAAAAACAAGAGAATAACAGGTATGAAATAATTCCAACTCATACTATAGGACAGTAACACAAGAATACAGGTTAAATGGGGAGGGATTTGTAAAATATGCATAAAGAAAAAGTAAATATGTTTACAGTTCTGTTTCATCTGGGTGTTGAGAGATGTATCCATAGATTTAGTCCCTAATGTTGCTCACAAAGTGCATTTAACTTCAACATTTAAAAAATCTTCTTCCCGGCCCCCCCTAGAGGAGGTGAGGTCCACCTTCTGCCCACACCCCCTGTCAAATTGTCCCACCCACATTGAGGATGCTTCCTTACGCCCATGCATGACAACATTACTAAAATGTGGGCTGGCTTTACGTTGAATTCCTGGCAACGTTCCGCCCCAACCTATCGTCCCCTATCAGAAACGTTGCTGTATCAGAAACAATGCTCGACGTGTTTGGAAGTAATATGGTCTGTGTACATCAGCAAGCATCGCTAATGCTCAGAGCTAACTCTGTACTGGAGAGAGTATGTGTAAAGAAGCCGTATATGAAAGGTAGTGTCCTTGTGGTAAACCTGTGAGAGAGAAAGCATTTGAGCTCCATACTGTTTCAGAAATAATCCTTGATGTGGTTTGGAACATAATATGGCGTTTCATCACGGCAGCGTTTAGCTGAGTTTCTGCTGGGAGACAGCCTTCTCTTCACAGAGCTAACTGCTTGCATGGGGACGCTCCAAAGGGGCGTGGCCAGCAGCCGCTACCAAGGGGCGTGGCCACAGCAGCTTGGTTACATTTAAAAGGCCAGACCTAGAATCAGCACTTTAGTAACAGGGCTGAAATAGAGGTGTATAAGCAGAGTTGGTTAACGCGTTATTGTAATAATATTACTTTTGTCGGTAACCGCGTAGTGTAACGCGTTACTTTTATAATTCAGTAATCCCACTACAGTTACTAACATTGCCCGACACGCGTTACTTTTCTAAAATCAGTAATCACACTACAGTTAGCCTACTAACATAAAGAATTACTAGATTCTCCCTTTGACAGACAAGAGGGATTTCCGCCGCAGGTTTATATTTACGTAACATTAGCGCGACTTGCACATGCAGTGCATAAACATGGCTGAGTCAACAGCGATAACTTTCGAGGGGTGGAGGTATGCCCATTATTTTGAGTTTGTCCGAAGAAAGGACAGGAATGTGACGGTGAGGTGCAAACTGTGTCCAGGCCAGAAGCTTTTATCCACTGCTGCAAACACAACGTCAAACCTCAACAAGCACCTGCAAAGACAACATGCTAACGTGAAGCTAATAGCTAAGGAGGACCTCCGAATCCAGAGTGAGGATGTCGAGTAAAGTAACGAGTACTTTAGGTGCGCCGCATTTGCGCTTCAGATGAGGCTCCCTCTGCAAAATGAAGCACCCTCCACAGTCTGGGTGATCTGCCTGTAGGGAGGGTGGCCCTGCGAGTAAAGTAACGCGTTTGTAATATATTACCTTTTTTGAGTAACGACCCCATCTCTGGGTATGAGGCATGCTACAATGGGCGGTGGTGAAGTCCATAGGGACTTGGCTTGGCAACTGGAAGGTCACCAGTTCAAGTCCCGGCAAGACCAAGTGCTACCGAGGTGTCCCTGAGCAAGGCACCGTTCCCCACACTGCTCCCCGGGCGCCGTTCAAAATGGCAGCACACTGCTCCTAACACTAGGATGGGTCAAATGCAGAGAAACAATTTCCCCACGAGGGATTAATAAAAGTCCATCTCATGGGTGATCTGTTTGGTACTTTGAGCAAAACACTTCGGAGACATGTTTTGTATAGATATAGCCCTATAATGTAGTGTTCAAATAAAGCACAATAGGTGAGCTTTAATACCAACATTTTCTGTCTTCTAGCTTGTGGTGGATGACAGTGTTGCCATGACGCCCTTCTACCTGTTGCTGGGGAAACATCGCCAACAGGAGACTGAAGACGCAGTGAGCAGCAGCCTGTCCTCTGACACTGTGCCTCAGAGCTCTGCTGCCATCAAACAGGTCTGTAGTTCAGCGCCGTGTGTCCACTCAGTGTCCTGCAACTTGACCTTCTATGATTGCAGGTCTTTGTTTTTTTGAAGTGCACTAAAGAGAGCTTTCTTTGTTTTCAGCTGCTGCAGACCCCGGCTCACGTTATGCCCTCCACCTCTTACCTCTGCTCCATGTTTGTGCAGTCTCTGCTCATCTCCGTCACAGACACCAGGTCAGAGATCCACTTAAATATTCCTAAATAATGAATAACAACTGAAGCACTGAATGATTATTTGGGTATTTTTAGGATGTTAATATTGATTGAAAATATTGATTGAAAAACAAATCCTCTTTACTCATATTTACCTTCGTAAATATGAGTAAAGAGGATTTGTTTTTCACTAACCTCAGCACTGTGGATCTAATGTCAGCATGAGTTGACAAAACGCTGCTTGAATTCATGCTTGGCATGATTCAGCAACTTTCTAAAATGTTGTACTTGGGCAAATGTGGACTCTTGTTTATCTCTGAAAATATGTAGAGTCATGTTAACGTTTAATTTGTTTCCATTTGTGAACTCTTGGTCCCAGGGAGGAAAATAAACATGCAGAGGAGAAAATGGATAGCGAGAGAGAGGAAGAGGATTCAGAGGAGGAAATGGAACCCAGCAACCCGAGACCACAACAGGCCTCAGAGGCCTGCTCTCTGACCAAAGCCCAGCTCAGGGAACTGAGGAGGGTCAGGAAACAGGACCACAGCTGGAGTGCAGGCTTCCTGTAATGAACACGAGCCTGCACAGAGACACTCACACAGACACGCTGCCTGTAGAAAGTTTTATTGTTACTCCATTAAATCAGAATGCATCTCCCCTGGTAGGAAATATTTTGGCAAGAACAAAACCGAAATATCTGATTGCATAAGTATTCAGTCCTTTAGAAGCATTAACAGAGGTTCTGTTCAACAGGTTTTTGGTTTCATATTTGTATTAAGAAAACATTAGTTTAACAAAATGAATCACAGTCAATAACTAGGTAATAACACAAATACAATAATATGAGATGGAAAAGAGGTGGGGATCATATGTGAACAGCAGTTTCTCCAATGAACTGTGGACTGCATTGAGGTCTGGACTCTGCCTCTCAGAATGTTGACAGCGGTGCAGCTTTGACTGTTGGACTTGTCACCCATATAGTCTAGGACTATACACATTTGTGATGCTTGCAAACATCACTTTTGTAATCAGCTCCCAGGCACTTGCTTACTTAACAAAAACATAATCACAAACCACACAAAGCTCTTTTTAATGCCGTGCCTTAATTAAACACCATTTCACCTCATGCGTATTCAAACTACTGGCTGCACCAGTATACATGTGTGTCGCTGTAAAGGGTTGAATACTTGTGTCATTATTTATTTAGAACTTTTTTTTTCTTCTTTCACTGGGATGTTTTTTTTGTGGGTTTTGTAAACATATCATGTCCACTGTGATTCTTTGACAAAATCAGAGAAAGGGCAAGGTAATAACTTTCTATTAGCACTGTTTGTATTCAAACATATTTTCTATAAATGTAATAAAAAGATGCATTCATAAAGCTTTCTGCCTCGTCCATGACTTTCTAAACGAGAGCCGAGTCCAAACTCGCAGCCTTTTTCCACCGTCATGTATGTGATGTAATTCAGAGCGAAGGTTGCTCTAATGACAATTCACAGCCGGTTTTATAAGTTAACTGTGACACACAGTCGGATTGACGTTAAATGAATTTAATTTAAAAAAAACTGCATAATTATTACATATTGTTTGAATTGACGCCCTGAAATTCATTCCATGGTATTTCATATTGCAGCTTCTGTTGGGTTCTTGGAAATCTTCCACATAAGCTATTGGTGCTGTAAAGTCAGGTCGGACTCTTGAGTAACATCTTAAAGTCCTGAGTAAGCTGTCCCCGAGGAGAAGGTCACGTTTAGTGTCCATGATTGGATAAGAACGCGCACTTTCATCTCAGCATGTTTCAGTTCCTCTGTATCAGGCACTCCGACACTAAGCTTCCCACCACGAGGACGGATCCATCATGCCCTGTCACCATCTCTGCGTTTGACAAGCTTTGAGCTTTAGTGGTCAAACTAGGTCACTTTATATGCTTATCAAGTCCTAAAATGTTCATCTGTCACTTTTATTAACTTGAGTTTATTTACCTATCTAATTTGTCATGGTACACTTTACTTCTCCTGAAATGTGCCTTAGGGTGAAAAAGAGAAACCTAATAACCAAACCCTGCAACTTCTTTATTCACTACCTACTTACATTTTCCACTGAGCAAGGCACCACACTTAGCAACAGATCAACTGAAATATGAATAAATAACAGATTATCCCAGGTTCTGAGATTAAAGCTAGAATTTCTGTGGCAGTTTTTTTATTGGCTCCACTTTATTCCTATACTAGTATCAGCCAACGTAGCCTGAAATTGCTAGTTTAAGGCAGAGATGAGGAGCGGTAAACAGGCTGACTGTTGTTTTTTAAAATTTATTATAAGCCCATACATATTTTTCTGTCTCCAAGACCCAACTGACACGGACTCAAGTGACATCCTTCCCTTGAAGCCACAAAAAGGTTTCATATAGTTCTACCCAACACCTTTGATATACTTTGACATGTAAAATCCGCAGGTTAGCGAGCATGGCCACTCATGAAACAGCGGTTTCAGTGATTTACTGCACTATTTCTTGGCTGGGTGTAGTGACTTCCAGGTGTCTTGTCATGGTGAGGTAATCAGGCAACCAGACTCCTGGAAGTGAGTTAGCAATCTAAACAGGGTTAACTTGTGTGTGTTAAATGTGCCCCAATGTGCAGTATAGCCTATGTTACATGACTGACTTGTGATGTTGAGCAATGCCTGAGCTTCTAACACCTGACTCCCTATCAGCAATTGTGTCAGTTAAACATTATTTCTGATATCACCTTTGACATTACAGTTAAAAGCTTTTCATGGGAGCTCCGGCTTCAAAGAAACAAGTGAACACGAGGCCTTGACATAAAGTTCTGACCAAACATGCACATGAGAATCTTCCTTCCTGTGAATGCTCATAGATCAGAGTTTACTAGAGATGTGGCACATGGAAGATATTTCCAATGTGCGCACTTGTCGAGTTCCTGTCTGTAGCCAATGAACTAGTCAGCTTTCTTTTCCCTCTCAAACATGCGGTTCTTCAACAACCAACTGGGTCCAAAATGGCTTGTAAGGTGTTGAAGGTTGAAACTGACTAACCCTGCAGTCTTTAAAACAAAACATGCTAAGTCTACAACACAGTGCATTTCATACCTACTGCAGATTATGCTCTTAAATCTAATCAGTCAAAGTACATTTAGTCTAAATTATTTTAAACAAAACAGGATATGCAAGTAAAGCAGTAAGGTGCTGCTGGACAGATCACGATATGTATTGTTAGTACAAAGTTGTATTTTCTTGAAGCTCCTACAGACATCATTCCTCATTTGCTTTGTGCTCTCGCTTTTTTTGTTCTTTAAAGGCTGTTGAAAGCTGAGATGTTTGGGTGTCAAATATCTGATGCTGGGACATTTAAGACTCAAACAGACTATATTGATGAGCTGCTGGACTGATTAGCAGTGCTTTGGTATTCAGTGTTCCATAAACCTTTCAGTGGTAGAAACTCCGGATAGGACCATCCCACAATGCTCACGGTTCAGATATACACACAGAAATGAACACAACATGCTGAGTCTTCTGACTCCTAAAAGCACTGTTTGTCTTTCAGGAAGTCCAGATCATCCAGCTCAGCTTAGTCGGGCCCCTGGAAGAAAGGCATTCTGGGGAAGAATTAGCAGTTAACTCTGCTGTGGTATGTGACCTCACTCTCACATACACACACACACACACACAGTTGTGAAGGTTTTCTTTATTTAGGAGATCTGATGCATTACAAGCAGTACCAACGACCTTGGAGTGCGATCATTACATAAAAATGATTTCTTACTGATTTCATGCTATTCTATTCAACTACAATAACACTGAAATACTGTATAAAAAAGAGAAATATATGTATATAATCACATTAAAGCAGTATTTTACAGATGCATTCAAATGAAAGAAAGTAAATGCTTTATGCACACATTTTATAAATCTTTAAAAAAAAAATCTTGCGGTGGTGTATAAAAACATGTAAAAAAAGGTCAGCATTTCCAGACAACAGTAAACACTATATATATATATATATATATATAGCATTTTCTAATGTATATTTATATTGACTGACCAATATAGTTATTTACATAAAAACTTGAGAACAATGTCAATGTGAGATATTCCTGAATCAGCCGAAGCAAGAGCTGTTTTTATAGAGCTGGGTTCCATGCACCTGCAGACGCCCTGACTCAGCATCTGCAGCTGAAGAGGCCTTCTGTTCTCCTGCTCGCTGCCTCTGGTTCCAACACCAATATTTCTCCACATCATTACCCAAATCCTGCCTAGATTTTTCACTGGTAGGGTGCGGCTGGTCTGGAAGAAGCCACTCGTGTGCGTTTAACAGCTGTCAAGGCTCATTTACAATAAGGCAGCGGGAATCAGAGGTGGAGAGGAACTAGTGTCAGCTACATTAGTTAACATCAAGTGAGCTCAGGTCAATTCACTTATTAAAGAAAAGTTGAATTCAAAAGCAGTACAGTGCTTGCAGGGCTTTTGCAGCTAAAGCCTTACTCGGCTAATGTTAGCTAATGTTGGAAAAGCTCAGCTCGATATTGCTGTCATGACTGTATTATCATTATCCTGTATTTGTCATAGGTATCTACTGTGGCCAACTGTTTAGTAAACGCTAACAACAGTAGTCTCTCTTGAAAGCTACTTTCCAAATGTCTGAGATTTCAGATTTTCAGTTGTTCTTTTACAAAATCACCTCACAAGAGAAGAGGTATGCAAAAAGCCACAAACGTTCAGAAGAACTACTGAAATGAATGTTCGAGTTAGGCCAAAGATGTTAACTGTCAGAACTCAAACATGAAGCTGGCAGCGATACGGCTGCAGGTCCAGCAGCTGAGCGTTGGCTGACTGTGTGGGGGTGTCTGAGGTCAACTCTGCAGTATTTCCTCAAAACGCTTTCAATGTGCCATTATTTTGACCACAGTCCCTGCACGGCGCCTGAGCAAACTGACAGAGAGACATAAGTGATTCAAAAAAGATTGTGCGGGGGTTAATGGGGTCAGGACTTCAGCCTTGTGCAAAAATATTGATCAAATGCCTGATCACGCGCTCGGTGTAATGACAGATGTCAATCACTTAAAGTGCCTGTGTAACAACAATCAAGATTGAAAAATTACTCAAGAGAAAATAACAATTAAAAAGGTGACACTATTAATGTAAATGTAATTACAATCTCAGAGCAGGTTAGACATATCCAGGGTGTATGAAAGCATTCATGAGGCTACACCACTACTCTCACCTGAAGTAAAGTATGTGTTTGGAATGCTGCAGACAGAGATCTGCTTTCCCTCACTTCCTTCTATGCCACATTTTGACTTTGGTAACTGAGAGAGCTGTTGGCAAGGATGCATAGGATTATTATTATTACTTATGGCACAACAAAATACTGATGACACGATAATTATAAAAAAACACCATCTGCATGTCCTGAATAAATACAGCTAACTGCATAACCCTTATACCAAAGTATTAAAGAGACAAGATCCACAGCCTGCTCATCATACAAGAACATGGAAGCTAGGCTATCAAAGACACAGCTACAGCACCAATGAAGTCACTGAGAAGCAAAGTGTCAGACAACGAGGGGGGGGGCCTTCTCCCCTTAGGGGTCTCATACAGATATGGCCCCCCTTTAATCTGAGAGGCAAAGTGTATGATGGCATTAGTGAAAGCTCTTCCCTGCAACACTCCTTCCTTCTGCATTCCAGCAGTTAGCACCTGTGCAGGTAGATGCAGGCTGTCAGGGGACACTGTTTTACAGTCCTCTGATTTCTTTAACAGCACCCACATTTGGGTCGCGAGCCTAGAAGTGATGGATCCCTGTTTGACAGTACATGTGTGTATCCAAGAGCAGGGACCCCCACATAATCCAAAGGTTTACTAAAGAATACTTTTCTATGACTGTTAGCTTTCTACTCACCTCCTTCTACTAATGATTAATGGCTACAGTATGCATAGCATGTTAAGTTACCTTTCTATGGTTAGCATTGTGCTAGCTCCAAGCTAAGATGTTAGTTTGGTATGATGCAGGAGGGGTATGGTTAGGTTTGAGAGATATGTACCCAGGACAGAGTGTCTTCAGTGGGGTTAGACGGTGGTGGGAAGGGAGGGGCTCTCCACCTCCTCCACCTTCTGCTCCGGGGAGCAGCAGAGGAAGAGGCGGCTGCCCAGGCTCTTGAAGGCAAATCCAAAGTACATGACGTGACCCATGGCCACGAAGGACACAGAGATGAGGACGAGCAGGCCGAAAGCCTCTGGGTTGGGGGCCAGAATCACCATGATGAAGTGCAGCAGGTCTAAGAGGTAATTCATGGAGTTCTGGACGCCGTTGATCACGCCGCGCTCCGACTCCATCACATTCTCCTGGATGAGCTGGGTCACTGTCAGGTCAAAAGACCACAGGCCTGCGAGAACAGAGCAACAGTCAGGGCTAAAGCCTCTTTACAGCCTCACTGTCAGCACTTTAACAGCACAGTAGCTGCTGCAGCAATTACCACACACAATGATTGGAATCAAAGGTTGCAAATATTGCTCTGACACATCTGTAGGTTTGTGTGAAGTTCCAGTTATTTATGAAGATGTTCAACCTGTGGACCAGCATGACTCACCGTTAGGAAGTCATCATTTAGGAGACAGGAAGTGAACACTACAAAGTTTTCATGGACACTGAAATACCTACTCACAATTTCCTTTCGAATAAAACAATAAAACCAATAATATGCACCATTTACTACACAGGTAGTAATCAGGTAGATCACTTGCACTTTGGGATCATAATCACTACATTTAGATAAGCAAGGGGAACATTTGTAAAGCTGCCTCCTTCCTGTCATATCTGGATATGAGAGATCATAGTTTATGAGAAACAGAAATCAAATCATCTATTATTTTGTAATAAAAAACACAATTGGACCTATAATGTTCACTGTTTGAGTACTATAAGTCTAATACGGAGAATCCTTCAGGTGCAAGGACACAAATAAATAAAGTCAATTATAATTCAAGTATATTTATGTTGTGGAGTAACTCTACTGATGCAAGACCATGTGCATGCACGTGTTCGTACACTACAACACATTCATTCAATAAATGAGCACTTTCAACCCTCCCCACCATTCTTCTCTTGTTTGTTTGTGCATAGGCATTTTCAATGTACTTTATTTGTGTATTTGAAAATATATAATTGAATTTCAATGACAAATAAAAGGGGAGCTGTTATACTCACCAATTCTAGCAGCGATGACTCCAGCAAACAGAAGGCTGACCGACATGTAGGACTGCAGGGGGGGCAGCTCTTCAGCGGGGGCAGCAGTGGTGGCGTTGACTGCAGTGAGGAGGCTGGTGAGGGAGTGCTCGGCCTCAGGCAGCATCGTCTCCCCCATCAGGTGGGAGTATATGTCCTGGAAAGGCGAAACGCTGAGGTCGAGGGGGCTCCCGGGAGCAAAGACGGAGACCACACACAGTATGAGGCAGGACAGCTGGGCCGTGCCGGAGATGAAGCCTGTGCGGATAAGGCCGCACTTCTTGCGGACCCAGGTGAAGGCGACGGTGCCGCAGATGCCCGCTACAGCCGAGGCCCCCATCAGCAGGCTGAGCACGGAGCCGTTGAGGCCCTGCATGTAGGCGTAGCCCGTGGTGATGCAGTCGAAGCCCAGCACCGTCATGTAGAGGAAGGACAGGGACATGCCGGCCAAGAAGATGTTCTGGTTGTAGTAGGCCACCCAGCCGGCCCTCAGGATGCGCAGCGGCTCGCTCACCTGGTAGCAGCAGCTGCGCTGCTTTGGGGCCCCGGGCTTCACCATGGAGGCTTCAATCATCAGCGGCTGGGAGGACTCCTCCGGACTCTGGCCATTCTCCAGTTCTGAGGAGAGGACACAGGGAGAGCTGCAGTTATATTCAGTCTGAATCACCACACAGGACAAAACTCTCATGAGATACTTGGTACGAAAAATAAATACCAGTGCAAGGCTGCACAAACTACCTCAGAGGTAAAGACTTCCAGCTACGCATAAGGGAATACTTAAGTAGCTTACTTAAGGGCAAACACTAGGAAATCAAAGGGTTTTCCCTGAAAACATCCTAAGGTCTTTAAGATGTTTGTTTTTATTTAAAAAAAAATCGAAGACATCCTTAAAGGGGACATAATATATCATGCTATATTTAACAATATATTGTAGGGCCATACCTATATAAAGTATATAAATATAGTTGTTTTTCCAAAATACCAAACAGATCCTGCATTTTAGCCATGCCTCATTTCGCTCTATTTGCTCTTTCCAGCGCTGTTTTTGCAGGGGGCTGATTCTGTGAGCTGCAGCTGACCACGCCCCACTGCAGGAGAGGGGAGCGTGCTCTGAGATCAGCTGCTAGGCTGCAGCGGGGAGAAGAGGGGGAGAAAAAGAGATCTCCGTCCACCGTGTTTTATTCTTATAGAAGTAAGAAGAGAAGTAATGGGGCAGAAACCCTCCTTTTTACGCAGCGGTCCAGACATAGACATCAAACGGCGACACATAATATTCAGTTGCCAGTTCCTTTGGCATTAGGGCAGGGATATCTAGATACTTTCCAAGGTTTGACATAATGAATTGTGCTACTTTCAAAGGAAGCAACGATGTTTTCAAATCTGTAATCAAAAAGCTCCTCAAAAACACTATCGAAGCAGTTCCTGCCGTTGCTACGTTAGTTCAAACAGTAACAACGGACTATTTTTCTTAGCGGATGCATGTCAATTTAAATCAATACAACTATTTTTTAAATCAATAAAATCATTTTCTAAATCCATAAAAGCATTTCAATTAATATTGGGAGTCATATCGTTACTTTGTTGAGAATGTGGCCATGTAATAAGCGGGATAATGTGCACATTGCATAATGTGCCTTCATGCCGATCTAGATCCCTCCGCTTGGCGTCGGGCTCCTGATCGGCCTGTGGGTGTTCTTTTCCCCATAATGACCGCGTCGCTGCACATTATCCCTTATATGATTATATAGAGTCATTATTCATTTGTTTTAAAGCAGGAGGCGCAAACGCTTGCCTCGGGAAGGGAGAAAAAGAGCCACAGCGGAGAATAAACAGAAGGGCAACCATGGCAACCATGCAAGGGAAGTCTTCTTCGCTGCTTTTGTGGCAGACTACAGCGCCACTTACAGGCCTGGCATATGTACTACAGCGTCTCCAGCGCTTTCGAGCAGCAATGGCCGGCCGTGGCCCAAACTCTCATTCCCCTGATAGGTGGAGAGTTGACCAATAGCCGTAGCGCCACCGTCCTGACGTCAGGACAGTGTTCAAATCTGTATCAGTCTGTATCAGATCCGTTGCAGCCCCTTTTTTAGAGATTTGGGTATGGAGGAAAAGAGAGAGGGTTGTGTTTTCTGACACTTGGTGAGTTCCCTGGAACACCGGGGACACATATTCATGTATAAAAGACGTACAAGAGTGCATTTTGCATGATAGGTCCACTTTAAATAAAATTCAATGGCTACCTTAGCCTAAGTGGTTTTACAATGGTTCAAATCCCACACAAGGTTCCTGCTGCTACCTTTGGGGGGGCTGAGCGGTTTGAGCTCCTGCTGCTGCTCTTTCTGTCCGCCCTTCATGGACAATGCCGGCGTCTTCTGGTAGACTGTCCACAGCAGCGCGTACTCCACACACATGGAGCACAGGTTCCAGCCTGCGATGAAGCCGCAGCCAATGAAAGGAGAGCCGAAGGCCATTATCTGACCCACCAGCATGGGGGCCAGGATGTTGGTCAGCTGGTCGATAATCCGTACGGTGGCATTCATGTCTGTTTAGTACAAGAGTGGAAGAGAGTTTCCATACAGCTGATTTAACACATATCAAGTTTGACATTCATATAACAGCAGGTTTGATTGATGGTCATAGCACAGCAAGAGGATACAGATCATCAGGTTCATGGAGGTTATTCAAATCTTTGAAATAGTTTATAACAATCAGGGGGAAACTGCAGGGACATAAAGGGTAAAACAGAGAGTGAGCCAATATCTGGGGTTCAAAGTCTGCTCACTAAAGTCATCTGATAACAGGTCACATGAGGTTGGGTGATAAGCCGGCAGAAACACTGACCTGCCAGCGTGCTGCTGTCCTGCCCCGCCACCACCACCACCCAGTCCCTCTGGATGGTGATGGCCGTGGCCGTGCTGGCTAGGTTTGCAATGTTGGCGACGCTGATCACCAGAATGTAGCACGTGGTCTAAAAAGAAAAAGAGGATATTTTTATGTTTGCTATTACATTTGATTAATATCTAGACTGGTCAGTATGAAACAAAAGACGAATATATAACATTAATATATACAGCATGGTCTGTATTGCTAATACCACAAACTATTAAAAACACATGAAAGCTGCACTGGATTCTTTCATTACCATGAAAACACTCTGTAGTTCTCCTTTTGACTCAATTCCACACGCACTCTCCTGCTGTCTAAGTATACTCATTAATGCTGTACTTCTTGAGCGCTTTGGTCTGTGACCCCTTCAAATATCCTTTGAACAATGTTAAAGATTTGACATGAATTAAAATGAGTTGAACCAAAACGGAGGGATGGATTGAAAGGCTCCAGTATATCACAAGCAAAAGATCTTGGGACGCCTCAGATTCACCCCACCCTCGAGGTGGGGTGAATCTGCACAGTGTATTAATCCACTGCTAAATATAGTCCCGAACAAAAGTGGTATTTACTCCTGTGAAAGTAACCTACATTTTGGAGGTGTGTTATGTAAGATTGAACCTTTTTATTTAAATTAAATCAAGTAAAGAAGATGTGTTATGCAAATCCCACAAACTACTATCACATGTCATCTGTAATGTAAAGAGGAATCAATAACTATCTATATAACCCACTGTGAACAATAGCTGCTGATAAAAAAGGAGCACAACAGCTAATTGAATATTTGACCTCCACCGCTGCAGTAAAAAAGAAACTGTGTGACAACATTGTGAGGAAGCTGCTCGGGTCAGAAACAGCAGAAATGTTTCAACAGGCCGTGCCACATTTCTCCCTCTGTCATGTGACGGGTCTTGAAGAACCTGCTGACTACACACAGCCTTCAGCTGCACACTCAATCTCCTGTTTCACACTCCTCCACACACACACATCCCTCTGAACACTCTCACATGGCTGAAATCCCTTCTTTCTCTGGGAAGTCCTACAAATGCAGAGGGCCACACTGAAGACATTCTGGGCAACAGAAAGGAGTTTGTTTCGACCTGACACCGCGACGGCTCTGCAGAGTCAGGTCTTTGTGTGGAGGCAGATCTCAGGACACATAGTTCAACAAGTGTAAACAAGACACTCCTTATCCACACACACTTCAGAAGAACCGGTGTGGGGTGACCTCCCAGGCATCACATGTCTGTAACATTACCTCATTATTTAGGATTCTTTACAAAGCTCTGTTTTTGGTTAAAAAAAAGTTCAGGTTCAGCAATGGTTGAATAAAATGAGAATGTTTTTACATTTCCAACATTGCTTTTACATTCAGTTTATGTATTTGCAATACTGTCAATTATACCTTTGAATTACAGTTTAAAATAATGACTACAAAGTTTGTTCAGTGTTTAGACTGATGACATGGATGTTCTGGGACCACTACGGTTAGATTAGTTTAATGAATGATTTGGTTCGTGTTGGGTGTGTGTTAGATGAATATGTTTTTTTGTCTAATATATGAACTCTTTCTAATTCTAGAAGTGTTAGTAATATATGTTAATAATATCTATTGTATTTAGTTACTATTAAGCTTCAGATCGTTTTTTGCGTGCCCCATTTCACACATCTCCATTATGTCAACAATTTTACTTTTAAACTGTTTGTGAATGAAATGAATTCAATACAAGCAATATTTAAGACGTAGAAATTAATTTGCTTTTTTGTGCTTGAATTTCCCTTTTTTAAGTACATTCATCAGATTTGTATTGCCAACGATTGTTGTGCATCTGAAATTGAAACTAATTGTTGAACTGCATGAGTATCCTGTACACCCTGATCTAAGTTCTTTGATACAGCAATAACAACAGTAATTAAAAGGACGACTTTTTGAGTGGAACAGTTCAAGGTCTTCTGGAAGTTACCTACAATCATTTGCTCATCTGTCAAAGCTCTTCAGGTGCTCATAAAATCACATGGAGCCATATCAGTAAAAGAAAGCAACTTTCAATCCCAGGGTCAGAGTGTTGTACTTGAGGTAAAAAGGTTCAAAAAGCTTTCGGTTGAAACCCCGATCAGATGTGATTGAAACAGTGTGAGTGTTAGAAACAGCACAGGCGGGACCTTACCAGAATCCATCCATTGTAAAGCTCCACAAGCTGTTCTTTGAACTGGAAAACAACCATGAGGAGGATCCCACACACGATAACACAACTGTTCTGGACGAGCAGCGAAGTCTGGGCCACTGTGGAAACACCACGACGGACATTAGGGACAGAAACCTGATCGAAGACAACAGATGTCTGTCTGATAGTTCATTAGAGCGCTTCAGCAAGATGCTTGGCTGCATTTCACACTCCCTTATCTGATCTAATAATGGCACATTCTCTGAATAAACATGGGACAAGAGGTGCATTTAACTGTGAAAATGAGGAAGGGGGGATAATAGCTCATGTTCACACTGTATACAACACTGTAATGCCAGTCCCTTTGAAAGTGCTGTATCAGGATAAGATCTGAAAAGACTTTTGGCATTTTGATCCTGCACCCTTATGTTACAACACCCCCTAAATCTTCCCTTTGATTTGTGCTGTCTTACCTTTAAGTCTGGGATTTTTGTCAACCCAGTCCCCAATGATGGCCCCCAGCAGCAGCACGGAGCCGGCCACCACCAGCCCGTACACGGCCGTGAGCAGCAGGCTGTTCCCGTACAGCTCCACCAGGAACACCGCCACGGCAAAGTTCCACATTCGGTCCCCCTGGAAAGTTAGATCCTGGTTATTTTAAGTCGATGCTGATTTTTAATAAGACATGCAGGTTAGGGCTGATAATAATCCTCTCTGTTTTCAACAGCCTCTTCACCTTCCTGTGCAGCGATTTGTATTGTGTGGTGAGCGAAACGGGGAAAACATGTCATTTTGTAATGACAGGTATAATGGCACAATGTAACAATTACACATTCATGTTGGATTACATTGGGTTGGACACAGAAACGCTCCATATGTACCCTGTCATCATGAGAAGAAAGATATGATGAGTGTCTTTTGAATAGACAATAATGTGATGTGATGTGAATTGTCATATTGTGTGTCTCTCTTACCCATGTAGACAGGGCATGTCCCATGTAAATAAGGAATTTGGCTGAAGTGAAGAAGTCCCGGACAGACTCTGAGGATAGAATAAAGACGTTATCCATCCTCTCCAGGAATGTAAGGTATGAGGGAATATGTTGTCATAAAGAGTGCAATGAAACATAACCTACCACAGCATGTCTTCTTGGGTCCAGAGTTATCCATGGTAAAGCTGTGTGAATGGCAGAAATGACCGAGTGAATATATCTGTTTACGCTGTCTTCTCTTTGTGATTTGTGGTGGACCGCGGCAACAGCTGGGTCTCACTGTCAGCGACAATAAGACAAAAAGACACGGCGTTTCTCCCTTTTCCTCCTTTCCAAACTTAGCTATCACTGTAGCTGAAGTCGGAAATAAATAGTTGTATAGGCTAAAAGGCCGGTTGATCGCTCGAGCACACGATTAACAGCTGAAGAGCCCCGCTCCGCCGACGGTTAGCTGAGTTGTGCTCTCTCTGTTTACCTCCCGTTTATACTCACGCGACATTTTGGGGGGCGGGAGCTCAAGTGAGAAAAAGGGCACTTCCCATAATCATTTATAGAACAATGTTTTAAAACAAAAAGTTAAATATATTTGCACTTCTCTGACTTACTGACCAATTTTTTTTGAATACCTTCACACTCACGCAATTGTTTAATACTCAACAGAATTCTACAAAATAATCAGCTAACACAGACGGTCTTCTTTAGTATTCACTATACGCACAAGAGCAGACAACAAAATAGTGAAATAATAGTTATTAAATGAGCAACCAACAATCAAAATTATGAAGTTACTGTTTATAAAAAGATCGTTTTTTCATGTACTTGTAAATGTTGTTATTTTGGTCTATTTTGCTTCCATGTTTTCTTTCACTCAAATGGAAAGAAAACCTCCAAAAACACAAATAAATGGTGTACGTTTTACTACCATGTCTGAATTCATCTATAGATTTAAAGCTAATCTGCATATTTAAACATAACATTTCAGGGGAAAATACTGAATTAACGTGGGTAACTATCTGGGGAAGTTGTGAGGTGATGTGTTTTTTTGTTTTATCCTTTGTAACTGCATGCAAATAGCGAATTTTAATTAGGCCTAGTTAACGCATAATTTGCATATCAATGTGGTGATTGTGATGACGTTATTAGATACTGTAGTGATCACTAATTAACTAGTTAACATAATTCATTCATGGTCCTACAGGTTGGGGACGCACGGACATACTGTATATGTTGTTGACTGTACTTATTGTGTGCCCTCCTTGCTTCTTCCCCTTCTCTTCCAGGACTGCAATCGGACAACCAGGGCCGCCTTAATGCACAGGCTGACCTGGGCTGAAGCCCAGGGGCCTACGGAGATCGGGGGCCTATCATGAGCCAATAAAAAAAAATATATTTTTTTTTTTTTTCGGGTGTTTTTTTTTTTTTTTTAAATAAACAAAGTCTTGGCTTTCAGAATATGAAACTTTTATTTCCAAAATCACACAATAAATACATGTTTGAAGCTTGTGAAGGGAAGATGACAGCTCTCACTCGCCACCCTGCACTTCCACAGCGCCGCCCCCCCTCCCTCCGGCTGAAATTATGAATGTAAGGTGTATAGTAATCATAGATAACACGGCAGGGTCCGTTACAGTTTGTTTTCATCTGATTTCAATTAAACAAAGTCTTGGCTTTCAGAATATTAAACTAACAACAAAAATGATAAATACAACTTTGAAGCTTAACGGCATAAATACAAGCGGAGAACGGAGTAACTTGACGTCACAGCAGGCACAACAACAGCCGGTGTTTCTCGTGAGTGTTTTCCACGGGAAAAAAACACAATACACACAAACGCAAAATTACACAAACACACACACGTATACACACACACTCGTGAGCTTCCCCCAGACCAGTAATCCAAACGCAAATATCTTCCCTCCGTAGTATTTTGATCATTTGCTCCGCTAATCAATCAGATCGATGGATTCCAGAGATTTTTCTCAAAAATGATGACTCCGAAACAGTCAGTGGGCACCACTTAACAGCCAATCAGAATGAGAATATGTTTCACATGTGACTTATTCAAATTGCGAGTGATTGAGTGACAGATGACGGTTGTTTAGGAGAAAATGTCGGAGAAGAAAAAGTTTGAGAGTGGCGCTCGGAAAAGGAAATTGTTGAGGGAAAAGGAGTTTCGAGACAAGCAGCTATTACAAAACATGCCGAAGCTTACAGGTTATTTTAAACCTGTAGGCCAGGATGAGGAGGAAGGACAGATGAGTTTTGTACCGAGCGGCAGCGGTGCCGGCCGCGGGGCCTCGGAGCCAAGTAGGCCGCCTGGTTCTGATAGCGATGGAGTAGCGGTAGAGGAAAAACAGACAGGAGGGACATTATCCGTTGGAGGAGATGGGAGGACGACGAGGACTTGCTACGTGGAGGGGAGCCAACGGCAACCGGACAGATACATGAGGGAGGCCCGATACGTCACTCATCTGGAGGAGAGGACCAGGCGCGCATAGAGCAGAGTGGAGAAGTGCGATCACAGAGCCTGCCGAGGCTATAAATGACTTTGATTTGGCCCCAGGGCCTGATGGCAGGTTAAGGCGGGCTTGCGGACAACATGTGCTTTTCTGCTGCTCAATAAAGCCAACATCGCACCTTCGATGCACCGCCTCCGACTCCCTTCTCTCGGCACTACATTGGTGACCCTGACATAAGTCTCGCAGAAGTTTCTGAGACTGGACCGAACATGGCGAGAAACGCAGTTTTTCGCAAACTGCCGGAGACTTTTGGAGACGTCCGTGGCTGCCTCGTGCACACGGACTGAGGCTCGGTGCGCCCTCCGCGGAATGGCCGAGGACGTCGCTCGCCATTCCCACATCGTTTCGGCACTGGGAGACAGTAAGCCTTCCGACCACATGGAGACGATATATGACCTGCAAGGTACAGAAGAGCCCGACTTCTTTTTTATGGAACTATTTCTTCGGGACATGCGGCTTTTCATCGGCGCCTGGGTGACGCACTTCTGGACCCCGTCTCGCCTCGCCAGTTTCGGACGTGGCCCATGCTTTCATCGGCCCATGGGTGGTGCGCTTCTGGACCCTGTCTGGCCTCTTCCCTCGGCAACTGCTTCGGACGTCGCCCACGCCTTCGTCGGCCCGTGGGTGACGCACTTCTGGACCCTGCCTGGCCTCTCCTCTCCGCGGCTCACGGTTCGCCTCGACGGCGGCTTCGGACATCGCCCATGCTGTTATCGCCGCCTGGGTGGCGCACTTCTGGACCCCGTCTCGCCTCTCCCCTGTCCACGGCTCCTTCCTCCCGGGGAGACTGCTCCTGCCTCCTGGGGATACCGCTCCTTCCTCCCGAGGACTTCGTGCCCGCCGCCGCTGTGCCCTCGCCTGCGGCCGGGCAGCGCTCCTCCCTGCTGGGGACCACCGGGATATTCACGCCCATCCCCACGTCGCAGCACAGCGACCCAGCTTTCTGCGGCTGGCAGATGTTTTCTTCGTTCACCACGACACATGCCGCGGCCCCCTTAAGACGGCCCGTTCCGTGGCCCGGCCCTCGCCTGTGGTACCACCCTCCTCGGCCCCTGTGGTGCTTCCTCCCTGACGCGAAGATTGTGTCCATGGTTGAATTCTGGCAGGGCTTGTGTAGTGATCACTAATTAACTAGTTAACATAATTCACTCATGGAACTACAGGTTTTGTTTCCGCACGGACATATATGTTGTTGACTGTACTTATTGTGTGCCCTCCTGGCTTCTTCCCCTTCTCTTCCCGGACTGCAACCGGACAACATGTGCTTTTCTGCTGCTCAATAAAGCCAACTTTGCACCTTCGATGCACCGCCTCCGACTCCCTTCTCTCTGCACTACAATACACATTTTACTGTATTCACTTTAAGTGTCTCTCCTTAAGTACAGTACATTAGCCTGTATGCCCATGATAAATTGCCTTAGCTAAACCTTGAGCTAACGTATCCATTAGCTAGTAGCCTACCTTAGTTAGGCCTACTTGTTTTTGTCTTTTAGCTAATTAGTTGTAAACTCGAGGCACTGGCAGTTTAGTAATTTGTTCATCACCACTCACCTTCAAACAAGCCAAGAAAAGCCGACATAACATGGGACTGTAAAGTGGGAGGTGCTGCTACCTGTCTGTCAAGTGACTGCCGATGTCCGCACCGCTGTGCAGGAGACGTGGAGGGAGGGAGTAGCAGTGCTTCTCAAAGTGTGGTCCGCGGACCACTGGTGGTCCGTGAGGGCCCCCTAGTGGTCCGTGAATATATTGGTAAAATGTCACATTTGAAATAAATAAATGTAATTTTTCCGCACTCTCGCGGAAATATCTCGGCAATGGAGCGAGCTTAAAGGTGGGGTAGGTAATTTTGGAGAAACCAGCTCGAGTGCGCTAGAATTTGAAAATACACAGCCGGAAAAAATCTGCCACTTCCTTACAGAGCCCCTCCTCCAACACACACGAACGCGCACATGACCAATGAGGGCACGAGATAAGTTTGTGCACAGATGGAAGGCTGACAGTCACAAAGCACTTCAGATATTCATTGCTATCGGGATGTTAAGAGCATTCCATGGAATATAACAAAAAGTGTATCTCGAGCCGGTTTCTCAAACGTACCTACCCCACCTTTACGGCCCGTCCACACAGCGGCGTGCGTTGAAAGCTTTACCATTCACTTTGAATGGGGTGACGTCACTTTTCACCGAAATGCATTGTAGGAAGCGACGCGGAGCTTTTCTGGCGTGGCTCGCTGCAAAAGTTGAGCAATGTTCAACTTTTTAAGCCTTGGCAGAAGCGTCAGCCAATCGAATCATATGCCAATACAAGCTCTAGCCAATCAAACCGCTGCTTGTGTGTCAGGGGCGGGAGATTCATGTGATTGGTTGTTGGTCGAGTTTCAGACACGCCCGCCGCCAAGCTTCAACGCACGCCGCTGTGTGGACGGGCCGTTAAGTTTCACTTTCGATTGCATGATATAGCCCAGTGCAACACCTTCATCACACATGTTGCCACTTGTTTGTACCATTTTCAGGCGATTTGTAATCTGTTCTAGAAAAACGATGTGATTTTGGATATTTGTGGAGTTAGGTGGTCCGCGAGTGTTTTTTTATTGGTTAAGTGGTCCTTGGTATGAAAAGGTTTGAGAAACACTGGAGTAGAGACTAGAGAGCATCTGAACTTCACAGTCTAATCTCCCGACCTGACCTTTTTATTTTGTATTCAATCAATATATTTTTGGAAAGGGAAACTGTGCGCAAACAGCAGATATATATTCATTTATTTAAAAAATAAAAACGGGCACTTTCTCTGGAGGAAGAAAAAGGGCAGGGGCTCAAGCCCACTTTGATGTATGTGTGCACGTGCCTGGCACCCAGTGTTCTTCTTCTTTTTTTTGTGTGCGTGGAATTATATACTTACAGAGCATACGAAAAAGGATATAAATAAATATTCAACAGAACAGATACAATAATTGAGGAACAAGGGAATAAAGAAAGAGAAAAGTATATATAATAATAACATGGGTTTACATTATATTTGAATATTATTGCTGATGCAATAATGTGTAGCCTATTATAATTTAAATATTTTAGTTGGTCAAGGTGGTATTAAGAGTAATAATAGTCTTTATATGCTGTCAGGAAGTTTCATTTAGTAACATTTCCGTTTCCAGTAAGAAATCACCACATTTACCTCTTTCTAGTATATTTGCCTCTTTTCTGGTATATTTTATTCTTAATTAAAATAAGTATGTGTATTAAATAAGTAAGTGTACTCAGTGACTTTCCATAACGGACTGACTGTAACACTATACTACAGATGTTTCCAGTTATAATAATATTGTTCTATGACTTTATGTTGCCAGTTATAGGTCAAATTTACAGCAGACTTTGTCACTAATTAAACTATAGCCATTATCAGTAACGATTCAATTGATTCATTCAGAGCTATAACATTTTTTTAAATCTTTTCAGAGCTCCTCTTTTGCCAAAACCAATATTGTCACATACATCCTACACTTTCCTTGTATGTATGAAATAAAACGGAACAATATTATAGTGATAAAACAAAACAAATTTAAGAGAGTAAATAGATTGCAACGGTTAAAGATTAACTGAGCCCGCCTGTGCATTTGATGCCACACAACACAAACTGGAGCAGTTGGTCATTGCCTTGACCTGGTGAGGCTGTTTACCCGAGGTCTGTTGCAATAGAGCTTAAAGTGAACAAAGAAAATGTTTGTAAAATCACACATTTGGATGACTTGCATTTGTCCACCTATGTCAACAGAACAGAATCACAGCTATAATTACAGGCTGCATGGATGAGTGCTCCTTGGTGAAAAACACTGGTACATGGCCAACATGTTTCCTCAACGGCACACTCTATCTCAAATCACAGTGGACTTTACCACACTTTGTCAGCTGAGTAAGATCCCTAGTGTTAATATCACTACTGGAAACTCACGTTCGCTCTCAAGGAATGTGTTGTTGGCATATCATTGGAGTAAAGACAGACAGGAAACAGGGAAAACGCTCTCCTGGCTCTGTGCAAAGATAACAAAGTCCTCCAGCCAGCACCTCCAAAGAACTCTTTATAAAACTTTCTTTAATGCTTTTTAAAAGACTGATGTAAAAACAACTGCAATACGTCGTCACTATTCTATGCTATAGGCACAGCGGAGAGTTACTGTGCTAGGCCAAGAAAACGTGTTCCAATATAAAACTACGGTTTATAATGTTTACTCTTTGGTTTGGTACAGACTAAAAACAACAACAAACACATTATAGCGTGTTAAATAGTAAACCTTTTGGATATTTTGGAGTCAGGGCAACTGTTTATTTCAATTAGATTCTTTATGCTAAGCTAAGCAACCATTGCAGGAAAGTAGCTTTGTATTTAGTCAAAACGTCTTTGTACCTTATAGACAGAATAGGTTGTTTGCCAATGACTCGTAAAGTGATATCTAATGTAAGACCGCCAGAGAGTATCAGCAACAGTCATGTGTAATGAATCAGTTGTAGGGAATTTAAACAAAAGCATTTGGTTTCGTATGGGAAAAATCATGGTTTGGGTCAAAATAAGTATGTTTGTTATGCAATTTAGGCCCCATACTTAATTTACTTAAGTTAAATATGTTGACAAAATGATAATATGGATCATATTAAGTTGCTTGCACAGACAACCTATCTGCATTTTTAAGGACGGCCTGTATTTAGCAGAAAGACTTTAGAGTACTATCAATCTTCTATTCTAACTCCCTGTAAGAAAGCAATTAAGCTTGATTGCCAAAATTCTAAACAATGTCTGCTATATTAAGTTGTATTATATGTTTGCCTGTAGTATCATAAATGCCTGTGGAAGTCTGCTGGTTCACTACCAAACGTGTTATATTGTTGGACATGTTGAAAATATACTAGCGTAAGTTTCTTTTTGGCCCAAAGCAACAAGTAGACCTCCTCTCTCTCCTACTCTGCCATCTCATCCTATGAAGGAACAGAATCAACACTTAACATAAGCCCATATTTTGAGCCAAGTGATGACAATAGGCACTGCTCTCCTTTTGTGATCTTTTCAAGGATCACAGAGCGCTCTGGGCCATTTGAAAGTCTGCACACATTGAGCAGGTACAAACAGATTAGCAGCCGCACTATTAATGGGCCAATGTGTCAGCCGGCTCAGGGACCATCCTGTCATCAGCGGTCAGGCGGCTGCTGCTCGGTCATTCTGTGGCCATGTGCCCGACACACCTGCAGGTATGTCGGGATCTTTTTTCAGCCCGGCTGAGGAACAACAAGGGGTGTTTACGTCGGCTATATTTGAACTTCCAGTACCAAAATATGAGAATGACTTGCCTCCTGTGGCCTTAAGATGTCTGACACTCACAAGCCACAGCTAAAGAAGGGATAGAGGTGGAGGGAGGATGTGAAATCTCTCCTGAAGGACCTTGTACGTGTGGCTGTGTCAGGTTATTCATCTGTTCTTCATGCAGGGCTTCTGTTCTTCTTTTGTGCTGAGCTCTTGTTACAATAAAGATATTACTGTTCAACTCCCTGGGTTCAACAATGTCATTGATATTTAGTGGAATAACTAAGACTGGGCTGCTGAGGTCTCATGGCACTGGGCACAGTAAGACTACCGCCATTTCAGCCATAGAAAAAACATGAGAATGATTATAATTATAACCTTTACCCATTTTTGGAGCATAACAGTGTTGTGGTCTTTTTGTTTCTGTGGATATCTACCGCTGACCCTAAGACTTTGATATGTGCCTGAGAGCTCCACCAGAGGACAATAAACATCAAAGGTCACTGTCTGGCTGTGGTGACCTGGACACCTTACCCAAAATGACAGGCCTTGTTTCCCAGGAATGAAACGGTAAACATCTGACAGCTGTTTCAAATCAATACAATGTCCATTGGCTCAGTGGGCAGCACAGCGTGAGGCAGGTGTGTTTATCTGCAGGGTTCAGGGTGCTTGACCCACTGCTGGAGCAAGACCAACATCTGATTCACACAGGGTCCTTTTCTCTACCTGTTGTTGACCTCTGCCAGGCCAGCGAAGCTCATGTCAATTATTGTAGATGTTGGGCTAATTGGCTTCCCTAAGATCTAAACATGTCTTCTTTCAGAATATCGAAACATTTCTCAAAAATGTTACACTTTGGTCCAAACTTAAAAAAATACTGGATGGATATGTACAAATGGGCCTGGGAGGATGAATCTCACAGTGATCCTCTCACTCTCCCACTAGCAGACAAACAGGTTCGGATGGTAAGGGGTCAAACACTTCAGTTTACGACCAAATATCTATAAAACTGATGACATGCCATCAGCTTACAGATGTACTTTGTTTCTATCGGTCATTAGCAAATTCAAGTTTGCTAACAGCTTTAACTATGAATTACATTTGTTAAACCTTTTACTAAAATAGTTGTGTTTATTGTCTTTGCACACACATCTTAGCATGCTAATATTAGCATTTAGCTCATAGCACTGCATTGTAGTACAGCCTCGCAGAGCTGCTAGCGGTTTTACTTTGGTAACCTCTGTAGACTTTGACTCTGTTACATCACTGATCTGCACTTTTTCCCAGATCTTTGTTCCCGCACTACCTTGTGATATTCCTGTCATCACTACATGGTGGATTTCCTTTTTTCTCTCATCATCTGGGAACATTTTCCTCCTTGAGGGACACAACAAGGGAACAATATTCTTATGTCTGGAACTGACTGGCAGAAGTTTTATTTTCCAGAGACTCATGGTCACTTGATGGTTACCATGGTTTCTGCAGCAGGAAAGAGTTAGCATGTTCCTGATAAGATAAGACAAAAATAAGATAAGATGTACTTTATGAATCCAAATTTGGGACATGTTTTTCGTTGCATTGCAAATAATAACACATTAAAAGAGTATAAATAAATAATTATAATATTTAAACATCTCAAAATAGAAATACAAATAAACCAGCATTAGAGAGTAAGAAAAATATACAGATGACCGTGAAGATAACACATCTATAAACTGTCTTACACTGTTGAAGGGCCATTTTTCCGTTAACACAATATAAGCAGGATATTATTTAGATAAAGTGTGCATGGAACGGAATATTCAATTAAATATAAATATAAAATGTACAGTGTAAATGTTATAAGTCCAGTTAACCAAGGAGAAGTAAGGAAGTGAAGTGAGGAAGTGAAGTGATGCTGCTGTCTGCTTTCCCACGTCCTCCTCACAATGAGATGCAGATCTTTGGGAGCGCTTATGAGGAGATGTTTATGTGTGAATGTGTTTTATACAGTATGTGTAATACCCACATATCAATATTGGTTTGTGACGCAAATATTTAGTATCAGTTTGGCCATAATATCTATGGCAAATTGATGCACACTTGTTGTACATTTGTAAATAATGTATATTATTTGAAACGTGTAGTTTTAAAAAAAATCATTGCAAATCAAAATGGATTGAATAGCTGGTTTCATGCTCAGGCTGGAAAGAATATGATCAATATTCAGAGTTTAAGATTTTGGTCCATTTGGTTAGTTTTAAAGACCCCCATAGAGCTCAGTTTATAACTCAAACCCTGGTTTGTAAAGTAAAAAAGAATTTTTGGACGGACACTATAATTTACATGAATTTTAAATGTTCAATCTGAATTTTCTTTAAAATAAAAAACATCTATATATATTCTGACTCTTCTACATCCAACTCACAGGTTTATAATTACTTTGAGAAAAAAGGTTATTAATTGAACCCTTTTAGAAGGGAAGATATTGTCATTTGTTCTGGGAATGTCATTTTCGAGCCTGAGACCTGAAAAACAGGCTTGGGGCTTAACAGGTTAAACATTCCTTTAGACTCAAATAGACTACATAGTCCTTGTTTGTACAGAATATGCTGTTGTTGTTCACTTAGACTTGGGCAGTTTCATAAAAAAATACCAAGTGCCAATCTCCCTCAATTTAGATGTATTGCCCTAAATGTAGCTACTTTTGTTGTCATGTCATCAGTTTGCGTGATCATGTGATCATTTCCCTATATTAAAAAAAGAAAGGAAAAATTCAAATAGGAAACCCACTCATGTTAACTGGACCTCATGTTAACTCAACAATTAGAGTTAAACCAAATGTTTAAGATTAAGACAGTGTATACCAATTACATTCAAAAGTATATTTTTGTGAAATATATTTGCTCATTAATTTGCCAGCAGTCAGACTTTACAACCATGGCACCAGGTAGACCCCCTCATGTGGTGTGCAATTTCACTTATGTGCAATATATATATAAAACACTTTATAATTCATATTATTACTGTAACACAATCTGTAATAACTTTGCAATATATACTTTTGCTTTCATCACTGTTATCTGGCGGCTAGCCAGAAATCTAGGTGTAGTCATGGACTCTGACCTGAGTTTCAACAGTCACATTAAAACAGTTACTAAATCAGCCTACTATCACCTAAAGAATATATCTAGGATTAAAAGACTAATGTCACAGCAGGATTTGGAAAAACTTGTCCATGCTTTTATCTTCAGTAGACTGGACTACTGCAATGGTGTCTTTGCAGGTCTCACTAAAAAGTCTATTAGAAAGCTGCAGCTGATTCAGAACGCCGCTGCTCGAGTCCTCACTAACACTAAGAAAGTGGATCACATCACTCCTGTTCTGAAGTCTTTACACTGGCTTCCTGTGTGTCAAAGAATAGATTTCAAAATACTGCTGCTGGTTTATAAAGCACTGAATGGTTTAGGCCCAAAATACATTTCTGACCTTCTGCTAAATGATGAACCATCCAGATCTCTCAGGTCTTCAGGGACTGGTCAGCTTTCTGTCCCCAGAGTCAGAACTAAACATGGAGAAGCAGCGTTCAGTTATTATGCTCCAAATATCTGGAACAAACTCCCAGAAACATGCAGGTCCGCTGCAACTCTGACTACTTTTAAATCCAGGCTGAAGACTTTTCTTTTTGTCGCTGCTTTTAATTGAACTATTCATATCTTAGACTGCACTGTAACTTTTATCCATGTACTTTTTCTTTTAATGTTTATTTTATTATCTTTGCTTTTTAAAGGTGGGGTAGGAAATTCACTTCAGAAACACTTTTTGTTATATTCCATGGAATGCTCTTAACATCCCGATAGCAATGAATATATTAAATGCTTTGACAATAAATACATCTGTGGAAGCCGTAGTGCTGTAAAAAGCACGACCAATCATCTGAGCTGGCCCGGCTAAAATAACTGGATGGCCTACCTGCCTGTCAGCCTTCCATCTCAATATGGTCCAGCTGCAGCCACAACAAGTACACGACACGCCCACCTGACACGACACTATGGTGGCTGAGAGACATTGATACCGTACATGGCAGATGAAAAACGAATTGCAAATGTTATTGAAGCATTTTTAGCAACTATTAGGCAAATGAATTAATAATCTAGTCTATCCGTTTGTGACACTGTCACGGTCGTGTTTTGTCTGTCTCTGGTTTCCTGTTTTATTTTGAAAAGTGTTCACCCCCTGTCTTGTCTGTTGATTCCTGTCTCTGGGCCCTTCTCACTTCTCTTTTTTTTCATTTCCTCGCTCCTCGGTCTCGGTCTCACCGGAAGTTGATTTGTCTGCGCCATCTTGAGTAGCGTCCCAATGGCCTTATTTCTGCCGGAGGAGCGAGGAGCGATAATGGAGGAGCTATAACCGAGGAACCACCTGACCATCCTTCGATGAAATCCTCAGACACTCGCCCCGCCCCCTTACTGTGTATCGCTCACTGATTGGACGATGCAGTGCATGCACTGATCTGATGCTTCTTGACATGAGAGCAGTTTCCCAGCGGAGTGAAGAAAACACATGAATCTCACGAGAGTCACTCCTCAGTCTATACCGTGTTTTGTTTCTATTCATGTTTCATTTAGTTACAAATATGTGATATATCTAAAAAATCATTTTATTCATTTATTGGAAACATTTTCATGATCGCTTTTTTCGTTTTACATTTTCATTTATTGTCATTTCCATTCAGTCAGTCATTAAGTGCTATTTAAAATGTTAATGTGCTACATATCCACACAAACAAACAAAGTGTGCAATCCAATGAATGTTAATCTAACTGGGTTTTGATAGATAATATATCTCTTTTTCTTCTCTCAATTATTTTATTTCTATTGTGCAATTATTGTGTAATCAATATTAATCAAACTATTGTTCGTTTATACATTTTAAGAATGGCGTTTATTTTTTTTAGAATGAGTTCTTATTTGATTTAATGTATTTGGGTCTGCAACAGATGATACAAATGTTTGTGTCAGTAAATGTGTACTAACAGAGGCGGGGGTGTGTGTGGAAATAACTGGGACAGAGCTGCTGTCAGACGATCAGCTGTGCAGCGTCATCACAAACGGACGTCGCTTCACGTGACGCTCCGGAGGAAAGGACGTCCCATTGCTCTTAAAACTCATTTCCCTGCTTCTCGTGGTTTCCTTGCGTCTCTCCATGCTTCCCTGGTGGGAGGGACTAGAGGCAGGGAAACGACGCAAGTGAGGGACGCAAGGAATCCATTTAACCGAAGTGAGAAGGGCCCTCTGTGTTTGCCCTCCTGTCTGATTTCCTGATTATGTTCACCTGGTGCCCCTGTGTTTTCTCCTCCCTCCTCACCTGTCTCTTGTTTCTTTGATTAGTCCTGTGTGCATTTAGGTTCGTTTTTTCCTATTAGTCTTCGTGTGATCCTTGTTTGTCTTGACTGTGTTCACTGGGAAGAGTTCTGTTGTTCATTAGCCTTGAAATAAAGGTATTTTCTGTTTAAATCTGCATTTGGGTCCTGCCTGCTTCACTCTATCCTGACAGACACAACAGTACTTTAAGCACAAATCATTTTGTCTAATTAATACATTAAAACAAAAAGGGGGCTTAGTAAACTTTATTTTTTAGTACATATAAAATAGGTAATGGGATATATTAATTATGTTTGTCTAACTGCTACACATGTATTTATTCATAAATGTAGATATTTATGAACATCTAAATATAGTTGTTAAATGTTTTAAGATATAAATAATCACATCATGGGGTCATTAAGGTTTCAAACAGGTTAATGTAAGGTAGGCCTACTATAACATGAAGACATGATTCAAACTAATTTCTGAATCTCACATTAGCCTGTAGTTTGGTATGTTATTGATATGGGCTGGACACCCCTTCACAATGATCATCATTGACTTTTTTAGACCAAATTAGGAGGGCCAGTCAGGCCACTAATGAGCTCAATCATTCACATGTATTATTATTACTTTATAAATTAAGAGTACTAGGGGTATATTACAAAACCTTTGAAGGAATCATCATGTGTTCTGAATGTTTCTGTACTTTAAAAACAGGCCTCATGGCTCAAGATCCTGTTCTTGTTTAAGATTATTCATACTAATTTGTGAATTTAACATCCATATCACTCTTCAAAACTGAAACACCTAAAACATTTTTTTAAAGCATTGCAGGCCTAAAGCTCCACGTCAGTGACCTATACTTTAATTTCTTCCATCAAACTTTAAAAATAGCAAACAGCATGTTTTTAAAGATTTCATCTTTTAAGAAACAAAATATCAACTTTGAACAGAAGGGTTTAAACAAACGTTTTTAATGCAAATAAACTTGAAACATAAACCTATTTGTCATTTCAAAATTCACTTTTATTGTCTGCGCGAAAGGCACAGTAAGCTATGAGCGAATACATATCAACATTCAAAAATTACAAAGTCGTACAATATATACCATGTGCTACTGTCTAGGATTAAGTATGATGAGACTTTTCAGCCCGCGACCCCCAAAATAACAGTGCCAGAAACTGGCGACGGGATAGTGATCTCCAGTGTGCAATTTCTTTCTCTCTCTCTCTCTCTCTCTCTCTCTCTCTCTCTCTCTCTCTCGTGCGCTCAAGTTTGCCTGCGTGCTTGCCCAAGTTGGCACAGCGTTACAAATGTGCCACAAAACCAATCAATGGATGTATAATAAGACCATCAACAGCCTTATGGGTTATGGCAACCTAAAACCCCTCTCTTTCCGTAACAACAATTCACGAGCGCCTCCCACCCCGGTTGACAAATCACGAGTGTCTAACTAGGAAATCAAATAAACATTAAAAGAAGAAATACATGGATAAAAGTTACAGTGCAGTTTAAGATGTGAATAGTTCAATTAAAAGCAGCGACAAAAAGAAAAGTCTTTAGTCTGGATTTAAAAGTAGTCAGAGTTGCAGCGGACCTGCAGGTTTCTGGTAGTTTGTTCCAGATATTTGGAGCATAATAACTGAACGCTGCTTTACCATGTTTAGTTCTGACTCTGGGGACAGAAAGCTGACCAGTCCCTGAAGACCTGAGAGATCTGGATGGTTCATCATTTAGCAGGAGGTCAGAAATGTATTTTGGGCCTAAACCATTCAAAGCTTTATAAACCAGCAGCAGTATTTTGAAATCTATTATTTGACACACAGGAAGCCAGTGTAAAGACTTCAGAACAGGAGTGATGTGATCCACTTTCTTAGTGTTAGTGAGGACTCGAGCAGCGGCGTTCTGAATCAGCTGCAGCTTTCTAATAGACTTTTTAGTGAGACCTGCAAAGACACCATTGCAGTAGTCCAGTCTACTGAAGATAAAAGCATGGACAAGTTTTTCCAAATCCTGCTGTGACATTAGTCTTTTAATCCTAGATATATTCTTTAGGTGATAGTAGGCTGATTTAGTAACTGTTTTAATGTGACTGTTGAAACTCAGGTCAGAGTCCATGACTACACCTAGATTTCTGGCTTTATCTGTTGTTTTGAACATTGCAGACTGAAGCTCAGCGCTAACTTTTAAACGTTCTGCCTTGGCTCCAAAAACCATTACCTCAGTTTTATCTTTGTTTAATTGGAGAAAGTTCTGACACATCCAGTCATTGATTTGTTCAATGCACTTACTCAGTGTTTGAATAGTCTCCTGGTGAAATTGTTATGTAAATTTGTGTGTCATCTGCATAGCTATGGTAACTTATTTTGTTGTTCTTCATTATCTGAGCCAGTGGTAGCATGTAGATGTTAAAGAGAAGAGGCCCCAAGATGGAGCCTTGAGGTACCCCGCATGTCATATTAGTCAACTCAGATGTGTATTTACCTATAGAAACAAAGTTGTTTCTGTCCTTTAAGTAGGATTCAAACCAATTTAGAACTGTTTCCGAAAGTCCCACCCAGTTTTCCAGTCGGTCTAGTAATATGCTGTGGTCAACAGTGTCAAACGCAGCACTGAGATCTAATAATACTAACACTGAAGTTCTGCCACTGTCTGTGTTTAAGTGGATGTCATTGAAGACCTTTACAAGAGCAGTCTCAGTGCTGTGGTTTGGTCGAAATCCTGACTGGAACACATCGAAACAGTTATTTAAATGCAAGAAATTACTCAACTGTTTAAAAACAACTTTTTAAATGATTTTACCTAGAAATGGCAGGTTTGATATGGGCCTGTAATTGTTCATTACTGAAGCATCTAGATTATTCTTTTTTAAGAGCGGTTTAATGACTGCAGTTTTCAGGGCCTGTGGAAAAATACCTGAGTGAAGAGACTTGTTTACTATATGAAGTAGATCTGAGGCCATGCAAGGCAAAACATCTTTGAATAATATCAAGGCAGCAGGAGGAGGATTTTAGAAGTTGAATAATGTCCTCTAGGTTTTTATCATTAATCTGATGGAATTGTGTCATGATGTCTGAATTGATTTTAGGTGGACATAGGGACAACACATTTGCTGTACCTGATGCAGAGGCACTGACTGCTTGTCAGATTTTCTGAATGTTGTCAGTGAAGAAGGAGGCAAAATCATTTCTGGATAGAAATGTGTTGTGTCTTTCTCTTGTTTTGATTCCTCTTGTTGCTTGTCCTTGGCAGAGGGAACAGATTGATGATGCAGGCAGTTGAATATGTTAGAGATAAACAATTTCACTCCGGACTTGTTCAGGAAAACAAAATTTTCCTTAACACTAGAATCGCCAGAGGTCACTGTATACCTAAAACCGCCATCAGGTCAAATGTACCCGCTATTGATTTTCAATGTGGCTGCGACTGGCTGCACAAGGTGGTACGTATGAGCCCCCCCCCATATTATAAATTAAACCGTCACTTTCATACAGATTTTGTAGTAATTCTTATCCCCTTTCCAGGGGTGTTGTAACTATTCTCCCTCCCCACCTTTGGACATAATTCCCGTCCCGTCCTGCTGTTTTGGCTCTTTATGAGTTTTGGGCTCTCTGTGAGCTTCGCTCATCGCTGTGACTCGTCGCTGTGACTCGTCGCTGTGGACAGGCCCAGACTGCTCGCTCTGGCCTGTTGCTGGAGCCGTTCTTGGCGTCAGGGAATTGCCCTAATACGACTATAAGGACATTTATTATTTAATTTGTTTATTCATTTGCTGTCCTTTACATTTGCTTTAATTTGTTTAATTTGTTTATTCATTTGTGTTGTTTTCATTCATTCAGATTTGGTGTATTTTGTTGTTTTCCTTTGTTTATCCTTCTGTCACAAACCTTCTGTCAGAACCATAACATTTTATCCTGTGCCGGACAGGTGCTGTGGGCCTGAGGCGGCAGACTCCCTGGTGGTGGCAGTGGTTTTCTTCACGTGTCGGTTTTGAGTGGTGTGCAGTGTCACGGGTGATTTATTTTGGACCCCTTACTCCCCTTTTTGTTAACTGCCGCCGTGGTAAGTCCAGCCCTGTCCGTTTCCCCAAACTGGGTATTTTATTCAAATGTATTGTGTATGGTGATTTTAGATATTTTGTATGCTATAAATAAAACTGTATTCTGACCCTTAAAACTGTCTCTGCCCGTGGTGTAAAACGAACCTGATTGTCCTTATCAGTATTAGACCTAGTTTTTTAATAATTTCCTGGCGGCGAAACTCCCCCAGGTGGCGTTGTCAGCAACCGACTTCTAACACCTAGCCGCACCGCAGCGCCACACATGCAGTACCAGGCTTTAGATGTTGGTAGGCCACGCTACTGTAAGTCGTAAAAATATTGAAATATGGCTGAAACCCTCCGTCTATTTACGAAGAATAACTGTCCCAGTGATTAGTTAATGTCCAGGAGCCGCTGCTCGAAGTTTTCAGAAAAGGAAAATCAGCATAAAAAGTAAGCAGAGGCAAGAGCAAGCAGAAAAGCGTCTGCACTGTAAGAGGGGGGTGTGTATCTTTACCTAGCTAGTAGCAAGCACGTTAGTTAGCATCACAGCCTTAGCCTTGTCATTTGTATTAGCCTTAACATGAAGTAACATTAAGTAACCCAAAATGTTAAACAGTAAGAGTAGTAGTCATATTTCGTGAACCCTTTGAAGAGTACTGTCACACCGGTGTGATCATTCTATAATACACCGTTTAAGCCTGGATGCCCCCGGGGGAGAAATGCTAACGCTACATTAGCATCGCCAATCTTTTCTACTTCATGCTATCGCAACCCAGTCTCACGGCATTTCGTGTTATAGTCACGACATTTAATCTATTGATTCGTGTTCACCAACACGATTTTCCCCTTTTTTCGTGTCACGCAGAACGATTTTAAAAGCAATGTATTTCTATTGGTAGTATGTTTCGTGCCTGCAGCACGTCTTTTTGTCCGTTCGGGTCTTGGAAGACCGGAAGCTGTGGGGTTCATAAAAACATCTTCTTACTCAATATCAAGCCACGATTATTGTTCTTATTGTTACGGTGTGTGTAGGAAGCTGGATCCAAATGCAGATTAAAGTGACAAAAATAACTCCTTTATTTCAAGGCTAAACTATTTACAAAGACTGAACAGAACACTCACCGCAGACCAAGTCATAACACAAAACGAACCGACAAAGACAGAAAAACCAGAACTTAAATACACACAAGACACAGGTGAGGAGGGAGGAGAAAACACAGGGACACCAGGTGAACACAATCGGGTAATCAGGGAGGGAAAACAGACAGAAGGCAACAGGCGGTGAACACTTTTCAAAACAAAACGGGAAACCAAAGACAGAAAAAGACAAGACAAAACACACCACAGACAGATCTTGACAGTACCCCCCCCCCCCTCAAGGGACGGATCTCAGACGTCCCAAAAAAAGTCCAGGGGGGGGGACACAAAACTAAGGCCAACAGGGTGGGTGGAGGGGGTCTGGAGGACGGGGTTGGGCTGACAGCGGAGGACCCGGAAGGGGTCTCGGGCGGACGGCCCTGGGGCAAGGCAGAGATCAAGGATGGGGTCTCGGGCGGACGACACAGGGGCAAGGCAGAGTTCAAAAAGGGGGACTCGGGCGGACGGCCCGGGGGCAAGGCAGAGTTCAAGGATGGGGTCTCGGGCGGACGACACAGGGGCAAGGCAGAGTTCAAAAAGGGGGACTCGGGCGGACGGCCCGGGGGCAAGGCAGAGTTCAAGGATGGGGTCTCGGGCGGACGACACGGGGGCAAGGCAGAGTTCAAAAAGGGGGTCTCGGGCGGACGGCCCGGGGGCAAGGCAGAGTTCAAAAAGGGGGTCTCGGGCGGACTGCCCGGGGGCAAGGCAGAGTTCAAAAAGGGGGACTCGGGCGGACGGCCCGGGGGCAAGGCAGAGTTAAAAAAAGGGGGACTCGGGCGGACGGCCCGGGGGCAAGGCAGAGTTAAAAAAAGGGGGACTCGGTCGGACGGCCCGGGGGCAAGGCAGAGTTCAGGGTTGGGCGAAGGCCAAACAGCTCCGGAGGCCGGGCAGGACCCGGTGTCGGCCGAAGAGGAACCGGAGCCGGTGGGACAGGCTTCGGCAGGATCCCCCACGGAAGAGGACCAGGAGTTGGCAGCACCCCCGGCGAGACAGATGATGGCGGGGCCTCCAACGGAACTGGACAAGGGGTTGGCAGTACCCCCGGCAGGACAGGTGATGGCGGGGCCTCCAACTGGACTGGACATAGAGCTGGCAGGATCCCCAGCGGAACCTCCAAAGGCATGGGACATAGAGTTGGCAGGACCCCCGGTAGAAGAGTAGTCGGCGGGACCTCCAACGGAACAGGACAAGGGATTGGCGGGACCCCCAACGGGACAGGACATAGGGTTGGCGGGACCCCCAACGGAACAGGACAAGGGATTGGCAGGACCCCCGGCAGAAGAGTAGTCGGCGGGGCCTCCAACGGGACAGGACACAGGGTTGGCAGGACCCCCGGCAGAAGCGTAGTCGGCGGGACCTCCAACGGAACAGGACATAGGGTTGGCAGGACCCCCGGCAGAAGAGTAGTCGGCGGGACCCCCAACGGGACAGGACATAGGGTTGGCAGGACCCCCGGCAGGAGAGTAGTCGGTGGGACCCCCAACGGGACAGGACATAGGGTTGGCAGGACCCCCGGCAGGAGAGTAGTCTGCGGGACCTCCAACGGCACAGGACATGGGGTTGGCAGGACCCCCGGCAGAAGAGCAGTCTGCGGGACCTCCAACGGCTCAGGACATGGGGTTGGCAGGACCAAGAGAGGGGAGAGGGCTTGAGAGGGAACTCGAGAGTTGACTTGAAAGGGATCTCGAGAGGGAACTTGAACGGAGACTCGAGAGGTGACTTGAGAGGGGAACCGATAGGGAACTCGAGAGGGGGCTCGAGAAGGAACTCGAGAGGGGACTCGAAAGGTGACCCGAGAGGGGACTCGAAAGGTGACCCGAAAGGTGACCCGAGAGGTGACTCGAGAGGGAACTGGAGGGGTGACTTGAGAGGGGACTTGAGACGGTCGGTACACCGACAGGACACCGGGAGCTGGCGTCGGCTGGAGAGCCAGCAGGAGACGAGGTGCTGGAGTCGGCCGGTACGCCGACAGGACACGGGGAGCTGGCGTCGGCTGGAGAGCCAGCAGGAGACGAGGAGCCGGAGTCGGGACCATGACTGCTGGGGCCGGTACTTGAGCCGGAACCATGGCTGGAACCATGGCTGCTTGGCTCGGTACTTGAGCCGGAATCATGGCTGCATGGGCCGGTTCTGGAGCCGGAAACATGGCTGTAAGATCCAGTTCTGGAGCCGGAAACATGGCTGTAAGGTCCGGAGCTGAAGCCTGGATCATGGCTGTGTGGGCCAGTTTTGGAGCCGGAAACATGGCTGTAAGGTCCGGTTCTGAAGCAGGGGCCATGGGTGCTGGGGCCGGTACTGGAGTCGGAATTGAAGCCGGAACCATGGCTGCTGAGGCCAGAACTGGGGCCGGAACCATAGCTGCTGGGGCCAGAACTGGGGCTGGAACCATGGCTGCTGGGGCCAGAACTGGGGCCGGAACCATGGCTGCTGGGGCCAGAACTGGGGCTGGAACCATGGCTGCTGGAGCCGGAACTGGGGCCGGAACCATGGCTGCTGGAGCCGGAACTGGGGCCGGAACCATAGCTGCTGGGGCCAGAACTGGGGCCGGAACCATGGCTGCTGGGGCCAGAACTGGGGCCGGAACCATGGCTGCTGGGGCCAGAACTGGGTCTGGAACCATGGCTGCTGGGGCCAGAACTGGGTCTGGAACCATGGCTGCTGGGGCCAGAACTGGGTCTGGAACCATGGCTGCAGGGGCCAGAACTGGGTCTGGAACCATGGCTGCTGGGGCCAGAACAGGGGCCGGAACCATGGCTGCTGGGGCCAGAACTGGGGCTGGAACCATGGCTGCTGGGGCCTGTACTGGAGCCCAAAGCATGGCCTCCGGGGCTAGGGCTGCTAGCCTGGACCTGTGACTCCTTCTCTTAAGAGCCTTTTGGAGGCTCCGTGGACCTCCAAAAGCAAGACGAGTTCCAGAGAATGGCTCGTGGACAGGAGCAGGAACTGGGGAAGAAGCAGAGGCCGACTCCAGACGGAACACACCGAGGCGTACGGCGCCAGGTTGGGAGTTGGGAGGCAGGGTGCTAGCATGCCTGGGGCTAGCAGGCCGGGAATCACACACCGAGAGGAAGTCCAAAATCCAGCCAGGTAAGAACTTCACTAAACCTGGCTTCTCCATAGCCATCTGGTGTGCCTCAGCCAGAGCAGTCTCTCGCTGCTGAACCCTGTCCGCTCCTATCCATTGATGAGCGCAGACAGACAAAGAAAAGGTAAAATCCAAATAGTTTCTGCTCAAACGGATCTGCTGGGCCCATATCGCAGGTCGGTTCGTAATGTTACGGTGTGTGTAGGAAGCAGGACCCAAATGCAGATTAAAGTGACAAAAATAACTCCTTTATTTCAAGGCTAAACTATTTACAAAGACTGAACAGAACACTCACCACAGACCAAGTCATAACCCAAGACGAACCGACAAAGACAGACAGAAAAAACAGAACTTAAATACACACAAGACTAATCATACAAACAAGACACAGGTGAGGAGGGAGGAGAAAACACAGGGACACCAGGTGAACACAATCGGGTAATCAGGGAGGGAAAACAGACAGAAGGCAACAGGCAAAACAGGAGGTGAACACTTTTCAAAACAAAACAGGAAACCAAAGACGGAAAAAGACAAGACAAAACACAACACAGAGAGATCTTGACACTTATTATTATTCTCAGACTTTCAGAGAGAATACTGAAATCTGAATTTTTAAAAATCTTTTTTTCCTTCTAATTTGTTATTCTTTTCTAAATAACACACTGTTATTTACTCACCAATAACACACAATTATCCTTGTTTTTATTTATTTGTTTAATTCCATAATCAGTAATAATAATAATCCAAGAAATTCAGTTCCTGGGCGCCAAAAAAACCGAGATTATGGAATTAAACAAATAAATAAAAACAAGGATAATTGTGTGTTATTGGTGAGTAAATAACAGTGTGTTATTTAGAAAAGAATAACAAATTAGAAGGAAAAAAAGATTTAAAAAAATTCAGATTTCTGTATTCTGAGGCTCTGAGCCATTTATTTTCCTCACAGACGACAAAAAAAGTCTGACATTATACGATTTAAAATAAAAACAATAATCGTGGCTTGATATTGAGTAAGAACATGTTTTTATGAACCCCACAGCTTCCGGTCTTCCAAGACCCGAACGGACAAAAAGACGTGCTGCAGGCACGAAACATACTACCAATAGAAATACATTGCTTTTAAAATCGTGCTGTGTGACACGAAAAAAAGGGGAAAATCGTGTTGGTGAACACGAATCAATAGATTAAATGTCGTGACTATAACACGAAATGCCGTGAGACTGGGTTGGCTATCTGCACAAATGGTTAACATTAAAAAGATCAGGCAGTTCAGGGAGAATCGAAGGAAGGCAGGCAGGCTTTGCATGATATTCTTCTGGACGTGTTTCATTGTGGTAATAGTGAGGGTAGTCAATTCCTTTTTTGTCAAGACAGTAGTGACGGCCATCTTGGTGACGTGTTTTGTTGTGGGACAAAAAACCAGACCAGTGATGTAGTTCATTGAGCGGTTTCACACAAAAAAAGTCTTACTTCACAGTTTTACGGCAAAACATTAATTTTTTTTACTTGCAAAATTATCTTTTAAATTGAAAAACATCATATGTGTAATTCGTGGCACAATTCAAACGGGATCGAAAGATAACCTTTCTCTCGCCTTTGACTTCAATACATAATTTTTTCGAAATAATGTCCCATGGAGGTCCACCGAAAGGGAGGGACTTCGCCTCTCTATTCAGATTTCACAGGACATGTAAGTGTCGGGGTGGGCCTGCCCTGGTAAATCAAATGCCCGCCCCCAGATGCATGTCTGCTGCCGGGTCTGATCTTAACAGATAAGATTTGATCATTTATTTTAAACGTCAGGTCTACAGCATGGCCACAAACCCCATCTAAAAACAGAGGCTCTGTCCTAATTACCTGATTGTATCGACCTGGGTTACTTGGCTCAACCAAATAACTTTATATAAGTTTACTTTAAACCACACTAAAAATAATAATATAATTATACATATGTAGGCCTACATGCAGTGGCGGCCGGCCCATAGGGGCGCTAGGGGCGCCGCCCCCCCTCTTCCCACATTTTTTAATGAACAAGGTAAATATGATATACTAATAAAATCTCGTTTAAAATTGTGTTACGATGTCTAAAGTTACTGATAAGTCACATGTTTCCTGCCTGGCCGCCGAAATCTTTGCCCGTGTATCATTACCCTCTCTCGTCTGGCGCTAAGAAAGGAGCTCAAGTAAGTGCAGCAGCAGCCAACCAATTGCTGACTGTTGCTATCTGTAAACTATGCCGCCGAAACATAATTTCAGCCAATCAGCGTCGTCAGATCTGATGGGCATAGGGCGCCAATTTCAGCGCCCAATGCAGTCTGTGAGTTGTTTGGACTCGTATCCAAGGTGACGCCACAGTAGTTGATGAGGATGGCTGCATGTGCAGGTGGAGACTCCGAACCTCGGTCCCCGCCCAATTCCGTCCAAGCACTGTTATCAAATCCTTTCGAAAGGAGAAGTTTGGGAGAGAAATTGTTGGTTAAAGACCTTGGACCGGACCAACCCGATTTGTCTATATCACAGCAAGCTCGTGAAAAAAAAAGTTAACAACAAGGCTTCTCACGTAGCTGGTACACAAAAAAGCCACGGGCACATAGTATCTGTCCCCGACTGTGACGGGGATAAATGATATGAAGCATTTGTCCGAAAAAATTAAAAAGCACGAGTGCACGAAGGCACACATGACAAGTACTTAAGCTAGCCATGCTAGGCAAAGCTAACATAGCCGCACAGCTAGATCAAGGGTACAAGATCTCTGTGAAAAAGCACAATGAAGAGGTGGACAAGAACAGGCACGTCTTGTCGAAAATAATTGATTGTGTGACATTTTGTGGGGGCTTTGACCTGGCTTTGCGTGGCCACGACGAGACTGACCCATCCAACAACCCCGGCGTTTTTCGCACCTCAAAGATGGTGCAAAACGAACTTTTGGACTGCATGTTGTCAGTTTCTAAATATTACATTCTGGAGGAAGTAAAAAATGCCAGTTATCTAGCTATTCAGGCGGATGAGACAACTGACATTTCCACCCACTGCTTGTGTTACGGTACATCGACCCGCATAACAATGTCAAAGAGCGTTTTTTTGAGTTCATCCCTCGTCAGAATGCGCATGCTGACACAGTTGCCACCGCGCTGATGGAGAGGCTGGGCACTATCCTCCCCGACGGACAACAGGGCAAACTAATCGCCCAAGCATATGACGGTGCAGCGGTGATGAGGGGAGCTAAAGGTGGAGTTCAGCGGAAAGAAAAGGATGTGTACAGAAGTGTGCACTATGTCCACTGCTATGCGCATCAGCTGAACCTCATCATGCAGCAGGCAACATCCCACATCCCCAAGATAAGAACATTTTTTTCAGACCTTGGTGGATTTGCTGCATTTTTCTCCAGGTCATTTAAGCGAACTGCGATCCTGGATCAAGTGGTGGCACACAGACTTCCTGGCACTTCCACAACAAGATGGAACTTTCACAGTCGTGCTGTTAACACTGTCTATGAGCACAAGGAGAACATCCTGAGGTGTTTCACACGTGTGTACCGAAGTGTACCGAACGAATATAACGTTAAACGTAAACAATTGAGAACGTGAACAACTTTTTGGAAGTAATCGCAGGTGCTGTGTCGCAGCATTCTGAGTAATTTGCTCCCATTGGGTTCAACGTGTCATAGAGCGACCAAGTCATTTCATTGGACGACAGGCATACTATGAGAGCTGGTCACAGGGATGCGTTCAAATTTAGTCTGGAACTGGCGAAATGGCGAATGCTGATAAAGTTGAGCTCGAAAATCCTCCAGCATCATTGAAGTCTCCGGTTTGAGAACATTTTGGTTTCGCAGTTACGTACAAGGATGACGGACAAAGACAGGTGGACCGAACCAAAGCTGTTTGTCGGCATTGTTCAACTAAAATTGGTTACGCGGCTGGCAATACATCAAACTTGCACTCTCATTTGAAAAGGCATCACCCGAACGTGAATATCACCGGTACCAAAAGAAAAAAGACTGAAGTGCAAACCCAACTCCCACTAGCATTTAAGCCTCCAACACTCGCAAAAAGTTCAGACCGAGCCAAAGCTATTACAAACGCCAAATATCCTTATGTTGCCATGTTAGCAAAGCGCTACCTGTATCTGCTACTACCTCTGTCCCTAGCGAGAGGGTGTTCTCCACATGGGCATAGATATGTCTCATAATTATTTGTGTGAACATAAAAATAATTTGTGTGTAAATATGTGATGTGTAAATGTAAAACACCATCCACAAATGCATTTAAAAGATTTGCAAACTCACAAATAAATGTGCAAGTGTAAAACAGATCTGCAAATACGCTAAATATTTTCACAAATAAAAAAAAGATCTGTGATTATCTCTTTAACATTGACAACTTTCGATCAGGCATTTGTGAATCCATTTTGTATTTGCCGACCAAAAATGCGCTTGTGGATCTCAAATCTCTGCTCGTGGATCTCACATTTCTGCTCGTGGATCGTCTTTTTACACACACGGAATTTTGAGACATATTTGCCACCGGTTTCGGCTAAAATCTACTCGTGTCACTCTGTGATTTTCGGAAACCACATGATGGCCTGCTGATGACGACATTTCCGCATGATTTCAAAGTAAGAGCATGATGGTTTGTTTAATGCTCTGTTTTTTTATTATAATGAACAGCGGAACGTTAGATGCATTCTTTATCATCATCATCATCATCATCATGTTATAGTGATACAGTTAGTTTGTGTTAGTTTATTGGATCAATATAGCATATATCGAGCACATGCATTGATGTTGAAGTACAGGCTATACGCCACTTTCGGGTCCCGGGGGAGCAGCTGGCAGCGAAGCAGGCCAGATAAAACTCTTTCTTCATTGTTTGTTGTGTATTCAGTCAAGCGGGTAAAAGTTACAAAGCACTTCACATCTTATTAATCGGCCTAATTTTACTTTACCAGTGCAGTAATAAAGTAATCTGTAGAAAAGCACCGTATTTAGGTCAGCCGAATAGCAGTGGTGTAGTCTACGTGATACGCTGGTATACGCCGTATACCCACTAGAAAATGCCAGTGATTTCCATATACCCTCTTAAAAATGAGCGATGATACGTAACAACATCATTTTGTGACTGCGCTTTCACGCTTTCGCCTCTTCTGTGGTAATACTTTTGGACGCCACGTTTCTCTAACGTTATCAGAATTTGATCCGTCCACCATTCAAGTTCGCGGAGCGCTAAACAGGAAGCAAACATGAAACGAAAACAGACGACAATATTTCAATGTTTTCCGAAGTTTTCCCCTATTACCACTACAGAAGAAGAGCCAGGTCAGGCGGCTGTCCTAAAGGTGACAGAGAACGAGCCTGGCGCTACCGCAAATGTACCCGGTAAGTGAAATTAGCATGGTTATCATTAACGTAACTGGAGCTAACTTGCTAACTTGCTAGCTAACTTGATCAACGTTAGTGTGGTGGATCAATGGAAGAGAAAGGGAGCGAGATACTGCGTGTGTGTGTGTGTGTGTGTGTGTGTGTGTGTGTGTGTGTATGTGTATGTGTGTGTGTGTGTGTGTGTGTGTGTGTGTGTGTGTGTGTGTGTGTGTGTGTGTGTGTGTGTGTGTGTGTGTGTGTGTGTGTGTGTGTGTGTGTGTGTGTGTGTGTGTGTGTGTGTGTGTGTGTGCAGTCATAAACAGAACACAATGTTTATATTATCTCCTTGTTTCGGACACAGATGAGAGCTCCTGGCCAGCCTTGTGGACTGAAAGTCAGGCTATGGAATCTAAGAACAGGCATCCTTGGTTAAAGTGGAGGGACAGAAAGTTAGGTAAATGTCAGCACACATGCAAAGGAAAGCTGATCTAAACAACAGAAATTCATAAAGTCAATAACTATGCAAATGAGAGTTAAATGGTCATGTTAAAAGTGCATTTAAAACATTTGCACCATTACATTACTATATGTTAGTTATCAGTAGTTGTCAAATAATTAGCTATTGAAAAGTGGAAAAATGTTCTCCTTTTATCTGATTTTCATGCATTTGATGTAAATATTGTAAGCAGTTTATTAAATACTTTTGAGTACATCTTGGCTCTTTTCTGCATATGTTATTGGTAAAAATTTGTATATGCTAATTAGTCATGGTTTTGTTTATTTCCAGGTTGTGCTCTTTGCAGCGCTACAAAATCAACCGGTGTCCTCACAGAACAACGAGTGTCTATGTCTGAGGAGTGGGTGCACTTTAAGATCCAGTCCTCAGATTCAAGCAGATCAACATCTCTGGCCTCTTTGAGAAACAAGATTAGGCGACATGAGACGTCCAGAGCACACAAAATAGCCCAGGAGCTCACGGAGAAGGGTGGACAGGATTTAGTAGGACATTTGGTGAGAACTGTGTCAGAGACTGTGTTTGCAGAGACAGATTCTGTATTCAGAACAGCATACTATCTTGCGAAGATGAACCAACCTTTTACTGACCATGATAGTCTCATTGAGCTTCAGGAAAAAAATGGTGCCAACATGGACACTAGTCTGCACTCAAGGTACAGTTCCACAAAAATTGTAGAACACATAGCAAAAGAGATGCAGAAAAAAATAGTTCACAGTATTGTGACGTCTTCAAGCAAGTTGTCTGTTCTCATTGACGAGGCTACATCTGCAGGGCTTGTGGACTAACACAGTGAACCCAGTATGGACATGGTGAGTGCTTTTTCAACCCTCATTTATTGAGGTGAAGCTTATTTGTTAATTTGTTTCTTGTTGAAGCTAATTTGTCTTGTAGCACTTCAAGGATGTTTGCTTGTTCATTTAAGCTGATACAGTACATAGTTTGACAATGATCTATGGAAGATAATAGGGCTGAACAAGTTTTAATAACTATCTAATGCATTGAAAAATATGTTTAAAATGATTATTGTGTGATATTTGTGCAGATCTATGCGAAACAAAGATCTTTTTTAAGTGTAGAATATGATGTGTGGGCCAGGACATCTGTAGCATGACCATATTTATTGTATATTACTTGAAAATTGCAGTAGGCCATATTGAGATTTTAGTAAAAATGTCGATTAATTGTTCAACCCTAGAAGATAAGTGGGCTTTTTCCATCATTGTTCATTCTTTTATTTTTTTATTGTTAATGTCACTGGCAGTTAAAAGTCACATAAAAATGCTTATAATACATTGACATGTTGATAACACATAACCAGTCTCAAGACTAGTTATGCATTAGTGAGTGTGATGGTGTTCATGACGTGTTGCTTCGAGACAGGTGTCGCTCCGCGATGCGTCGCTCTAGGATGGATGAATACAATTATTACAGTATACCCACTACAAAAAAGTAGACTACACCACTGCTTCATAGTAAGGCTACATTAAATGTTATAATATTCATCGTGTCCTTTCTACTATATATGCATATATTCCTGTCTATTGCTTTCATTTGTATTTAATGTTATTGTGTTTATACTTGTTTCCACACCTTTCACAATTTGGGATGAATGAAGTATCTATATATGATATCCATTTATCTATCTGTCCGTCTATCTATCTGTCTGTCTATCTGTCTGTCTGCCTGTCTGCCTACCTACCTATACCTGCCTACTAGTTGTTTTGTTTGGAAAGGTTTTGTCATTGTATTGCTCTTTACCGGCACAGTACAGGACTTTACATTGTACTTACAATTTTACATTGTACTTACAATTTTACATTGTAACTTTGACCCGCTTGACTGAATACACAACAAACAATGAAGAAAGAGTTTTATCTGGGCTGCTTCGCTGCCAGCTGCTCCCCCGGGACCAGAAAGTGGCGTATAGCCTGTACTTCAACATCAACGAAAGTGCTCGATATGCTGTATTGAACCAATAAACTAACACAAACTAACTGTATCACTATAACATGATGATGATGATGATGGTGATAAAGAATGCATCTAATGTTCCGCTGTTCATTATTAAAAAAAAACAGAGCATTAAACAAACCATCATGCTCTTACTTTGAAATCATGCGGAAATGTCGTCATCAGCAGGCCATCACGTGCTTTCCGAAAATCACCGAGTGACACGAGTAGATTTTAGACGAGACCGGCGGAAAATATGTCTCAAAATTCCGTGTGTGTAAAAAGACGATCCACAAAAAGGATATGTGAGATCCACGAGCAGAGATTTGAGATCCGCAAGCGCATTTTTGGTCGGCAAATACAAAATGGATTCACAAATGCCTGATCACATATTTACACACAAATTATTTTTATGTTCACACAAATAATTATGAGACATATCTATGCCCATATCTCCACAGCAGGAGACATTGTTAGTGCCAGCAGATCTGCCCTTTCGGCAAGCAATGTGGACAAGTTCATTTTTCTTTAAAAAACATGAAAATACAATGACAAGCCTAATGTCAAGCTGGCTGCTTAGGGGAGTACTAGTACAGTACAGTTCAAGTACAGATTATTTCAGATCATCGAAATGCTGCACCTTAATGTTTATTTTATTATATGTTTTATTTATTTGAGTGAATACATTATTCACAGTTTAATAATAATTAAAACCTCCCCCAAAGAAATGTTATGTTTTGTGATCATTTTTTCTGCTGTACCGAAAACTTACCGAACCGTGACCTAATAACCGAGGTACGTACCGAACCGAAATGTTTGTGAACCGTTACACCCCTAATATCTGATATAACGTTTATAAGGTGTATAAGGTGACTACTATTTCAAATAGTCAAACCTAATTTGTCAATTCTTGCCACAATGAGTAATCTGACTTCAAAGGTTGCAACACCCGGAACTTGTGGGCGGGACTAAGTACAATAACAGACTACAAAGGAGCAGCGGGGGGTGCTACGGGAGTGTCTGCATGTGCATCTCTCCCAGATGAGCTGAACAGTTTTTTTGCACGATTTGAGAGCAGCCAGGCTGGGGGTGCAGAGAAGGATCAGGAGCCCTGCCCTTTTGTTTTAAACAGGGCAGATGTGTGTAAATCCTTTAAAAGGGTTAACCCACACAAGGCTCCTGGACCTGATGGCATCCCTGGCCGTGTTCTCAGGGTGTGTGCAGTTCAGCTGGCAGAGGTGTTCACAGACATCTTCAACAGGTCCCTGCTGCAGTCTGTAGTCCCCACATGCTTCAAACACTCCACCATCGTTCCTGTCCCGAAAAAGACAAAAATCACCAGCCTCAATGACTACCGCCCAGTAGCACTCACCTCCGTCATCATGAAGTGCTTTGAGCGGTTAGTCAAATCATTCATTACATTACATTGCATTTAGCTGAGGCTTTTATCCAAAGCGACTTACAATAAGTGCGTTCAACCAACAAGATACAAACTTGAAGAAAACAGAATCATATAAGTACATCAGGTTTCATAGAGCCAAAACATTTCAAGTGCTACTCAACTGGCTTTAGATAAGCCAGTCCTTTATTAGTATATAAGTGCTTTGTTAGTAATTCTATCGCTCGAATTGGAGTCGAAAGAGATGAGTTTTCAGTCTGTGCCGGAAGGTGTGTAAGCTTTCTGCTGTCCTGATTTCAATGGGGAGCTCATTCCACCATTTTGGAGCCAGGATAGCAAACCCACGTGTTTTTGCTTATGGGAACTTGGGTCCCCCTCGCAGTGCGGGTGCAGCGAGCCGTTTGGCTGATGCAGAGCGGAGTGAACGTGCTGGGGTGTACAGTTTAACCATGTCCTGGATGTAGGAAGGGCCAGATCCATTCACAGCATGGTACGCAAGTACCATTGTCTTGAAGTGGATTCTAGCAGTTACCGGTGGTGTGGCGTGGTGTTCGCCACGCTGCATTCTGGATGAGCTGCAGAGGTCGGATGGCACATGCAGATAGACCAGCCAGGAGGGAGTTGCAGTAGTCTAGGCGTGAGATGACGAGAGCCAGGGCCAGAAGTTGCGTCGCTTTCTGGGTCAGGTGGGGACGTATCCTCCTGATGTTGTAAAGCGTGTATCTGCAGCAGCGGGTTGTAGCAGCGATGTTTGCAGTGAAGGACAGTTTGTTATCTAGGGTCACACCCAGATTCCTTGCAGTCTGAGTCGGGGAAACAATAGAGGTGCCGATGTTGATTGTTGATTCATCACCTCCTCCCTCCCTGACTCTCTGGACCCCCTGCAGTTTGCCTACAAACAGGTCCACAGACGACACCATAGCCCTCACCATCCACACTGCCCTCTCACACCTGGACCAGAGGAACACTTATGTGAGAATGCTGTTCATTGATTACAGTTCAGCTTTCAACACCATTCTGCCCTCCAAGCTGGTCATCAAGCTCAGAGACCTCGGGCTCAACAGCGTCCTCTGTGACTGGATCCTGAACTTCCTGACGGGCAGACCCCAGGCAGTGCGGGTGGGAAACATCACATCCTCCACCCTGATCCTCAACACTGGAGCCCCTCAAGGCTGCGTGCTCAGCCCTCTCCTCTACTCCCTGTTCATTCACGACTGCGTGGCCACACACAGCTCCAACACCATCGTGAAGTTTGCTGACGACACAACTGTCATCGGCCAGATCACAGACGGTGACGAGACGGCGTACAGAGAGGAGGTCGAAAACCTGACATCTTGGTGCATCTTGATAACAACCTCCATCTCAACATCAGCAAAACCAAGGAGCTAATTGTGGATTGCTGGAAGCAGCAGAGAGAGGAACACGCCCCCATCGCCATCAATGGGACTACGGTGGAGAGTCAGCAGCTTCAGGTTCCTCGGGGTCCACATCACTGAGGACCTGACATGGACTCTTCACACCACCACCATCACCAAAAAAGCTCGACAGCGACTCTTCTTCCTCCGCAGGCTGAGGAGGTTCAACATGGACTCCAGAATACTCTGCAACTTCTTCAGGTGCACCACAGAGAGCATCCTGACTGGCTGCATCACGGCCTGGTACGGCAGCTGCACCGCCCTCAATCGTAAGGCTTTACAGAGGGTGGTGAAAACTGCAGAGAACATCACCAGGACGGAGCTGCCATCCATGGAGGACCTCTACTCCCAGCGGCTCAGGAAGAAATCCCTCTGGATTATAAAAGACCCCCATCACCCCAGCCACAAACTGTTCTGTCTGCAGCCGTCTGGCAGACGTTACCGCAGCATCAGGACAAAAACCACCAGATTCAGAGACAGTTTCATCCCACAGGCAATAAGTCTGTTAAACACCTGAACTGTTGAAACAACATCCATAACATTCATCTGCTACTTAGTAATTATGTATCTATTTATCTAATATATCATTCCAATAGCTTGCATATAGACTATTATTTCACTACTTCACTTTTTTTAAACTATTTTTCTTTTTGTATTTACTTTTTAATATTTACTTGCACTATATTTTTCTGTTTTTCTGTATTATTGTGTTGCACTGTTGGAGAAGCCTGTGACCTAAGATTTTCATCGACATAACTACTCTGTAGCTATGTTCGCATGACAAATAAAGAACCTTGAACCTTGAACCCTTACTTGTGGTTTGGATCAGGGACTCCATTCCTTCTGGTGAAATCAGTGGATCTGTGCAGCACACTCGGACATGAATAGCAACAGCTGTTGGCTAGAGAGGTAAGCAGTAATAGGAATGTGTTCTATGACCAAAAGCTCCTTTCATAATATAGGTAATTTCATATCACAATAATGCTACATTTCACAAGAAAGCCCATTTTCTGTAAATTCAATAAATAGGTAGACTAGTTAAAATATCCACATGGACAGGGCCTATTGCTTATTACATTCTGAATTGTATACACTTAACAAGGCCTAAACTGCAAAAAGTGTCCCGCAGTCTCTACATTTCAAAGGGGATCAAGACAGATCAGAAAAGGTTTAGGCTTCCAGAAGCAACCACAGTGGACAGAAAGGGCCCAACAATGAATGAATGAAGTGTAAAAATAGTAATTAAATGTATATATTGTAGTGACAGTTTTTTAAACAGTAATATTGTTCTGTTGATGCTCAGATAGATGTCCTGTTATTCTGATGTTCCATTCACAAGAAAGCTCTTTGTTTGTTACACATCTTATAAGGGGACACTAATGACATTATGACTGAAAGATGTGAAAAGGTGATTCTGTTATTAGGGCCTGAGCACGAAGTGTGCAAAGACCTATTGTTATTCGTAGAATTCATGTTATTATTCCTCTGCTGGTAAATCCTGTTATTCCTCTGCTGGTAAATCCTGTTATTCCTCTGTTGGTAAATCCTGTTTTTGAAGGCTTTATGACGCCATTCATGCAGCAAACTTTTGCACGGACGGCAGGACCAGTGAAAAATTTCACATTCTGGAGTCGATGGGTTCAAAATGTCCAACATGCTCGCTAGCGCCACCTATATGTAAATCTTTTTCTAAAAATGTACATTGTCGCACTGTAAGTCTGATAGACCTGAAATGTTGCACACTTATCCGGGTGGACCTGCTCTACATAAAGTCCTCTTGAACCTCTAAGCTCCGCCTACTTTGATTTTTTTTTTATTAGCATAATGTTAAAAACATTGAAATATTATCCTAAATTTCGATTTTTTGTTTATCAAAACGAATCTTAGTATACAGCATCGGTGGAGGGTCAGACACATTACAATAGGAAATGAGCATGTTCAGTTAATAAATATGGCCGCCATTAATCAAAACGTATTAGCAAAAAGGCGGGGCTTAGAAAGAAATGCTCATAACTCATCAACAATGTATCCATTCACCACAGATTTTGGTGGATAGGTTCAGTCTGTGTTGGGGAATAGGCACACCAAAGCATTTTCATTTGGACTATAGGGGGACCCAAAAACACCGCAAATTTCTAACTCAAGAACGGATGGACGAAATAATTGTTTTTTTTATAGACATACTCTGGGGGTGAGTATGAACTGAGATTCAAAGTGTCGCAACGAATGACGAACGTGGGCGTGGCTATACACTTTTTTTTAATTGCGATGTGCTAAAATGAGCTACGGATGCGACACTTGGAACACACGTCACAGCCCACAAATTCTTCGCGACTGTACAAAACAATCGTAAGTTGTAACAAAAACGGCTCAGTAGCGCCCCCTATTGTGTGGAAGTTACATATAGTGTCTCTGAACTTCATGAATCTTGGCAGAGACATTCCTCATGGAATTGCGGACATATCTCAAATTGCCTTCCATTAGCTCCGACCCCCATAAAGTCGGCCATTTTGAAAATGCAATGCATTTTCAGCACATTTTTGCACACTTCTCCTAGGGAAATTATCGGAGAAATTCCATTCCAGGCCAAGTTCAGCCCGTATCCAATGTGATGCTAAATTGGGAATAAAATAGTTGCTAGCTCAATCGGGGAGGTCTTAAGCTAACAGAGAATATACAATTTTTGACGATTTACATGTCGCAAATTACTCCAAACTACTCGCATATTGTTTTTCTGGAATATTGAAGAATGTGCGTTTTTATGCATTTTAAGCACACTTTTGCTAACTCCTCATAGGAAAATGATCAAAACAATTTCATTTCAAGACAGGTTAAGCGCAGTGTTGTAGTCAAGTCACCAATTCACGAGTCCAAGTCACTCTCGAGTCACCACTCTTCGAGTCCAAGTCCGAGTCACCAAGGGAGAGTCGTAGTCGAGTCCGAGTCCAAGTCCGAGTCACCCAAGGAGTGTCCGAGTCATCATTACCTGTGTTCGAGTTTGAGTCCAAGTCCTAGTCACCTAAGAAGAGTCCAAGTCAAGTCCGAGTCACAAGTCTTCATGTATTCATCTTCGTGGATATATGTGTTGAAATGTAGCTGCTCCTCTACATTGCTTTCATCCTGTCATGTTATACTAATCTGTCTATTGAACTGCTGTGAAGCGAGTTTGGCTACAATTCTTGTAATGGGTGCTATCATGGGCGTCGCAGCCATTATATGAGGGTGGGACAAGTCCCCCCCACTTTTTCAAATGATTAGTTTAGACCCCCCCACTTTTACCATGTGGAAAGTCCGTGAATCGGTCAATCCACTCGCCGCTCTTTGTAGAGCGCTGTGTCAGTGCTTCACTATCAAATCCATTCCACTTGCTTATTGAGAGAATGCCCAAATCAATGAAACTCCGTACCATGTTTTCACTGCTACTTTGTACCACGGCAGATTCTCCCATAGCGCGCGCATGTTCAAGGAGTGTTGTCATAGGTGGACAGCTCAGATCTGTTGTATGAAGCGATGCCGGTAGCGGAGGTAAGGCACACACACCAAATGTTCAGGACATTGTTAATACAGCGAAAATCAAAGCTGACGATCTCTTGGTTTGATATGTTTTCTCCCCCAGACAACATGGACATAAGAATTTTTTTTCAAAGAAGAGAAAAGTAAGTCTTCAGCTGGCAGCAAGCGGCAAACTCTGGGGAAGAGCCGGGACGCCAATACGGAAGTGCCACACACTGCAGTTCATATATTGGCCGATAGGCGATGGCTGCAGAAAGGAGCAATTTCCATAGACCCCCATGTTAAAATGCCCAATTTTACAGCAGAAAAAAACATGTTTCTACCCCTGGCTCCATACATTTTTATTATCGATATAGTTAGATTCCACCTTCATGATTATGGATCTGTGAGTGAATTGTTTTCTAACACGACCCTTTTATTTATATTAGGTCTTAAAGTTTTGGGATAAATTAGGGCGTGGTCACTTTGATGGACACGTACATGCCTCACTGTCAGCAACTTGTCCACTTTGCTAGGCTACAACCATAGAGGCTACAACGTTAGTTAGTCATAGTACTGTACTTGACCCTTTAGCTTTAGCCGTGTTCGTGGTGATTGTGGGAATATTGTTACAAATACCAGACAATTAAAATGTCGTGCTGTGCGCTTGAATGTACTAACAGAACTTCCAAGAAGTCTACTCTCAGCTTTTTTCGGTGAGTAAAATGATAATATTATTTTATGTTATTGTTAACCCCGTTAGCAGGTGTTTGTGTGCTTGTTAGCTTAGCTTGTTATGTAGCTTATTAGCCAGCTAAGGACGTAACCCTTTATACATGTGTATATATATATATACAGTTTAGTTTATGATTCAGCCTTCGGTAAGACTTTTATAGTCTATGGCTATGACGCCCATAATGCTAAACGGGAGCAAATGTTAATAGGGGACCCAATTATCCCAGTGGTGGCCGCCGGAGCTAACGGAGCCACAGGGGGCTAGCTCCAGCCGGCATCCCGGAGCTAGCCCACTGCGGCTCCGTTAGGTCCGGGCGGTGGAGTCCGTCTTTTCTCAACGTGTGAATGACAAGCATTAAGAATAACAAAATATAGCTAATTCTCTTGCAGATTGTCTCATTTGATTATGAATGTAACGTTTATATAGGGGAACTACACTGTTAGCAGTAACTTGGTATGCATGTATTTCATGTTAGCTTAGCTTCTTAGCCTGAGCTAGCTCTGTTTACTTCCAGTTCGGAGGCAGCAGGTCCCGCCTCGGCTCCGCCTCTTTGCCCTTATTTGGAGCAGGCGGGATTAGACTCTGACGTCACAGTCGAGCCGTTAGTGGCCGACTCCGCCTACTAAGGGCTTCACGGCAACTCTGCAGAATCCTATGGGTGACGTCACGGACACTACGTCCATTTATATATACAGTCTATGGCTGGCAGCAGTTAATCAGTTAACAGTGATGGCGGCGGCGGCGTCTCACTTCTGGAGAGGAGTTTCGTCTTTATGTCATGATAGAGAGATACAAATACTGAATAGTTTAGATGAGAAAAGGCATCGAAATGCCAGGTTACTAGTATTTATCATGTAAACAGGGAACATGAATAACCCGATCTCTCTGTGCTCATGTAAACACCATGATGTCCACGTAGAGACACAGTCAGTGTGTTTTACTGGAGCCTCAGTTCGATAAGAGATTATTTTCTGAGTTCTTTAATTTAGGTACTTCTCTTTCAAAATGGTAATGTGCATTATATTTTAATTATACTTCTTATCATTCAGAAGCTTTTTGTGTGTGTTTATGTTTTACTGAGTGCTTATAGGCAATTTCCATCCCAGTATTCAGTTAACTGTTTATTTTCTGTGCACATTACATAGACTAGCTAATATTCTATCTACTGCTTGGGGCTTTGAGTCTTCAAAATGTCCAATGTCACAGACTGGGACTTACTTTAGAGTCAGTTGTATTTACATTCAGTATGACTTGTTATGATTCAATGTGAAAGAGTATACTGCTCAATAAATAGTGATCACTGCACCTCTCTTGACATCTAGGCGCTTGAGAGTGAGTCAGAGGCAGAACACAGGGACAGTGGAGAGAGGTCCGTTGCTGAGGTGAGTGATGAAAGGGAAATGACAGTTTAGAGTAAATTGTGATGTGGACTCTCATCCCAGAATGTTAAGGAAATCAGTGGGGATATTGAACAGGACACATTTCAGTCAAGGGGCATCATATGACCAATATAGACAGAAGAGCAACATTTATTTGAACATTTAAGTCAATGATACCATTCCTAGGTGAACTTAACATCTGTATGGAGTCAGATCAGTCTCAATATTAATGCTCACAGAAGGATTCACAAATGTATTTTGCGATTTATATATAAATGACTCTCCACAACAATATCTCTCAATGCACTCACAAATATTTATTGTTGTATATAAATGTACAAAAAATGGGCATTTAAACTGCTTTTTATTAATTCAAAGACGGCTCTGAATTAATAATCAAATATGTTTCCTTTCTTTACTACTGGATGAAATTACAAAATGTACCCATCATTTTCCTCATGCTAGTATAGCCACATAAAAGTATCAAACCACCTGTTAAAATGCACCAGGATACAGGAAATCTATTTTTTTTCGTGGGGGGGATCCCCAAACCCCCCATTAAAAATGCCCCCCCCCCCCCCCACATTCAGGATGCTTCCTACGCCCATGGGTGCTATACAAATATAAAGCTTATTACCAGTGGCGGCGCCAGAGATTTTCTCTAGGGGGTGCTGTGGGGTAGCTTGACGTTTCATAGAGGGTACAGATACGATCTGTTCAGAAACTAGACAAAAGTTAAACAATTACAAACCACAGACTGTCTGTGTCATGGAGAATACAGTCACTGGTTTATTTATGTCTGTATAGGCCGTTGTTGTGAGTGTGGACGGTCGGAGCATATATAACGTTAGCTTAGCCAAGCTCCATTCAGAAAACAAGCAATCTAAAAGGTTTTTCGCCTTTGTCTGTCTGCAGACTTGTCAAAGCATTAATTCATGGTTTTTACTAACCGGTATCAGTATGTTGTTACGTCGGCATCATTTAGAAACCTGTATTACAATTTAATCACGGTAAAATATGTTCATTTTGTTGTAGTCGTAGCTCCCGAGCCAGCGCGTCTTGTTTGAATGATGCGAGTAAACACAGCTGGCAGCCGCGGTGAAACTCGAGCGACTAGAGCGATGCGATAGGAGCGTTTAGAGCGAAGCGAATATTCGCATCGCGTCCGGTCTGAACGCAGCATTAAAGCGAGCTCCGCGCTGCACTGGAAACGCGCCATGACATCACCAGAAGTCCTAATCTTCTCTGGTCCCCTCCCCAATCTGATTAATGATGACATGTATAGCCGCATGTCATCATTTCAGCGCTGGTTGTCTTGGTGGTGCCCAGCAAACAATGTGGGCTTCGTAAATAATTGGACAGCCTTCTGGGGAAAACCTGGTCTGATTAAGAGAGACAGCATTCATCCTACTTTGGAAGGTGCAAATCTCATTTCGGCAAACATTTCAGGGCTTTGTGGACTTAATCCATGACAAACTGGAGTTGAGACCAGGAGGAGGAGTCGCAGTCTTACACGCTTCTCTGCGCTCCCTCCTAGGCAGTCATCCATAGGAATCCCGAACCCAATAAAATACCCAATATTAGCGGTGTGTGTGTCTGCCCAAGGACAATTTAAGGTAAAACCTAATAGAGGTGTCATACATAATAACCTAATAAAAGTAAATGTAACAACTACTACAGTGCAACAAAACAGGAATATTAAATGTGGTCTCTTAAACATAAGATCTCTAGCATCTAAAGCAATATTGGTAAATGATTTAATATCAGATTATAATATTGATATATGCTGTCTCACTGAAACTTGGTTGAGACATGAAGAATATGTCAGCATAAATGAGGCCACTCCACCCAGCCATATCAATACTCATATTGCCCGAGGCGTGGGCCGAGGAGGTGGAGTTGCAGCAATCTTTGACTCAAGTTTACTTATCAATACTAAACCAAAATTAAATTATACCTCCTTTGAAAGTCTGGTTTTTAGTCTTACGCATCCGACCTGGAAAACTTTGCAGCCAATCTTATTTGTTACCGTGTACCGTGCACCAGGTCCTTATTCAGAATTCTTATCAGAATTCTCTGAGTTTTTTATCAACTTTGGTTCTTAAAACAGATAAAGTAATTATCGTAGGTGACTTTAATATTCATGTTGACGATGATAAAAATAGCCTTACTGTTGCATTTAACTCTATATTAGATTCTGTTGGTTTTTGTCAGAGTGTAAATAAACCAACCCACTGCTATAATCACACTCTCGACCTTGTTCTGACTTATGGTATTGAAATTGAGCAACTATTAGTCGAACCGCATAATCCTGCTTTATCCGACCATTTCTTAGTAACTTTTGAAGTACTGTTACTAGACTACAAAGCATTAGTCAAAAGCTCCTGCAGCAGAAACCTATCTGTTAGTGCTATAGCCAAATTTAAGGAAGAGACTCCACCAATACTTAACTCGATAGCATGTCTGCATGTAGGGGAGGAAACTTATACAAAATGTACACCACCCCAAATTGATCATGTTGTTGATAGTGCTACAGATGCGCTGCGAATAAAATTAGACTCTGTTGCTCCTTTGAAAAAGAAGAAAATAAAACAACATAGATTAGCTCCATGGCATAATGCCGAAACCCGCAAAATAAAGCAAAAGTCGAGACAACTTGAAAGGATATGGCGTTCCACTAAACTTGAAGAATCTCGTTTAATTTGGCATATTACTCTCAATGAATATAAGAAAGCACTGCGTAAAGCGAGAGCAGCCTACTACTCTTCATTAATAGATGAGAATAAAAATAATGCAAGATTTCTTTTCAGCACTGTAGCCAGGCTGACAGAGAGCCACAGCTCGATTGAGCCTTCTATTCCCATAGCACTCAGTAGTAATGATTTTATGTGCTTTTTTAATGATAAAATTGTTACTCTTAGAAACAAAATTAATGACCTCTTGCCTTTGACCAGTATAGTGTTATCAACAGCTCCCGGAAACGTAAGTTCTAATATTACACTAGATAGTAAACTAGAATGCTTTTCAGCCATAAACCTTGAACAATTAAATTCAATGATTCTCTCTTCTAAACCATCAACGTGTATGTTAGACCCAATTCCAACTAAGCTGTTGAAGGAAGTTTTTCCATTAATTAGCACTTCTTTATTAAATATTATGAATATGTCTTTATTATCAGGCTATGTTCCACAATCATTCAAAGTAGCAGTGATAAAACCGCTTCTTAAAAAGCACAACCTCGATCCAGAGGTTTTAGCCAACTATAGACCTATTTCTAATCTTCCGTTCCTCTCAAAAATTCTTGAGAAAGCAGTCGCAAAACAGTTGTGTGATTACTTAAAAAACAATGATTTATTTGAAGATTTTCAGTCTGGCTTTAGAACACATCATAGCACAGAGACAGCTCTGATTAAAGTCACAAATGACATTCTAATAGCCTCAGACAAGGGACATGTCTCTATTCTTGTCTTGCTCGATCTCAGTGCTGCATTTGATACTATCGATCATGATATCTTATTGCAAAGACTAGAGCACTTAGTTGGCATACAGGGAACTGCTTTTGGCTGGTTTAGGTCCTATCTATCTGAACGCTCTCAGTTTGTACGTGTCAATGATGAATCTTCCACGCAAACCAAAGTTAGCCATGGAGTGCCACAGGGCTCAGTGCTCGGACCTATTTTGTTCACATTATATATGCTTCCGTTAGGCAATATTATAAGGAATCATTCTGTAAATGTTCATTGTTATGCAGATGATACTCAACTATATTTATCAATCAAGCCTGATGAAATTAATCATCTAAATAAAATTCAAGACTGCCTCAAGGACTTAAAAACGTGGATGACCTTAAACTTTTTGATGTTAAACACGACCAAAACTGAAGTTATTGTACTTGGCCCAAAGAATCTACGAAACAAATTATCTAAAGATATACTAACTATGGATGGCATTAATTTGGCCTCCAGTGAGACTGTAAGGAATCTTGGTGTTATATTTGATCAGGATTTATCCTTTAACGCCCACATAAAATCAATTTCAAGGACCGCCTACTTCCATCTACGTAACATTGCAAAAATCAGGCATATCTTGCCTCAAAACGATGCAGAGAAACTAGTCCATGCATTTGTTACTTCAAGGCTGGATTATTGTAACTCTTTATTATCAGGGTGTACCAAGAAGTCAGTCAAGTCGCTTCAGCTGATTCAAAATGCTGCAGCTCGTGTACTAACCAGAGTTAGGAAAAGGGACCACATTACTCCTGTTCTGGCTGCCTTACACTGGCTCCCTATAGAACACGGGATAGAATTTAAAATTCTTCTTCTCGCCTACAAAGCCCTTAATGGGCAGGCGCCATCTTACCTTAAAGAACTCATTATACCCTACTGTCCTACTAGGGCATTGCGTTCCAAGAATGCAGGGTGGTTGGTTGTTCCTAGAGTCTCTAAAAGTACAATGGGAGCCAGAGCCTTTTCTTATCAAGCTCCACATTTGTGGAATCAGCTTCCAGTTTGTGTTCGGGCGGCAGACACCCTATCCGTTTTTAAGAGTGCGCTTAAGACCTTCCTTTTTGATAAAGCTTATAGTTAGGGCTGATTAGATTCAGCCCCTAGTTTTGCTGATATAGGCTTAGTTTGTCGGGGGACATCTTACTTCTTCCTTCTCTCTGTCTATACCTGTGTACTCTCATGTTCCGATTAACCCAGCTTCCCCAAATTTCTTTCTTTTTGGTGTCTATATACGCCGGGATCCGGAGTCATGGATGATCCTGCGGTCCTGTGTCCTGCATCGCGATCCCTGGATCTTGAGTCGTGGCTGTGGTCCTGGATCATAGGTCCTGGATGGATATCCTCGTGGATTCATCTTCCTATTATACACTAGGGGTGTAACGGTACACGTACCCGTACCGAAATTATTCGGTACGGGCCCTTCGGTTCGGTACACGTGTGTACCGAAGTGTACCGAACGAATATAACGTTAAACGTAAAACATTGAGAACGTGAACAACTTCTTGGAAGTAATCTCAGGTGCTGCGTCGCAGCATTCAGAGTAATTTGCTCCCATTGTGTTCAACGCGTCATAGAGCGAGCAAGTCATTTCATTGGACGAGCTGGTCAGAGGGATGCGTTCAAATGTAGTCAGTAATTTGAGGAACTGTCGAAATGGCGAACGCAGATAAAGTTGAGCTTGAAAATCCTCCAGCATCATTGAAGTCTCCGGTTTGGGAACATTTTGGTTTCGCAGTTGCGTACAAGGATGACGGACAAAGACAGGTGGAAAAAGCTGTTTGTCGGCATTGTTCAACTAAAATTGGTTACGCGGCTGGCAATACATCAAACTTACACACTCATTTGAAAAGGCATCACCCGAACGTGAATATCACCGGTACCAAAAGACTGAAGTGCAAACCCAACTCCAGCTAGCATTTAAGCCTCCACCACTCGCAACAAGTTCAGACCGAGCCAAAGCTATTACAAACGCCAAATCTCCTTATGTTGCCATGTTAGCAAAGCGCTACCTGGCTGTATCTGCTACCTCTGTCCCTAGAGAGGGTGTTCTCCACAGCAGGAGACATTGTTAGTGCCAGCAGATCTGCCATTTCGGCAAGCAATGTGGACAAGTTCATCTTTCTTTAAAAAAACATGAAAATACAATGACAAGCAAGACCTAATGTCAAACTGGCTGCTTAGGTACTAGTACAGTACAGTTCAAATACAGATTATTTCAGTTCATCGAAAAGCTGCACCTTAATGTTTATTTTATTATATTTTATATTTATTTGAGTGAATATTCATAGTTTAATAATAATTAAAAACCCAAAACTAATAGTTTATGTTTTGTGAGTACTAGTACAGTAAAGTTCAAATACAGATTATTTTAGTTCATCGAAATGCTGCACCTTAATGTTTATTATATTATATTTTGTATTTATTTGAGTGAATACATTATTCACAGTTTAATTAAAAAAATATATGTTATGTTTTGTGATAATTTTTTCTGCTGTACCGAAAACGTACCGAACCGAACCGTGACCTAAAAACCGAGGTACGTACCGAACCGAAATGTTTGTGAACCGTTACACCCCTATTATACACACATGCATTTCCAAACATTTGGACTACCTATGTTGCAAATGTATTATCTTTTCAATTTACACACGGCATCTATTGCACGTCTGTCCGTCCTGGGAGAGGGATCCCTCCTCTGTTGCTCTCCCTGAGGTTTCTCCCATTTTTCCCTTTAAAACTGTGGGTTTTCTCTGGAAGTTTTTCCTTGTACGATGTGAGGGTCTAAGGACAGAGGGTGTCGTATTGTCATACTGATATTTTGTACAAACTGTGAAGTCCACTGAGACAAATGTAACATTTGTGATATTGGGCTATATAAATAAACATTGATTGATTGATTGATTGATAATTAAAGGGATCATTTCTCCCCAAAAAAAATTTTTTACTCACTATATCAACAGCCCCACCAAAAATATTTTCCACCAGCCGCCACTGGGTGCTGGCCATTGGCCTAATCATATCACCTGTGTTGGCTTTATGTTTTTGGTCAAACATTTGTTTGTTTCACATTTGCATTGATGTAATCAATAATTTTTCTAATTTAATTTAATAAAAATAATAATATATATTTTTTTTAAAACACATATTTCTTGGGGGTGCTTAGGGGGTGCTTTGGCAATCCTGGGGGGTGCTTCAGCCCCCCCTAGCTTCCCCCTAACGCCGCCCCTGCTTATTACTAATATTAATATTATTATTATATATAAATAAACTATATTTAAAATGAGAGAAGTGATTACATTTGTATGCCAATATTTTCCTATGGTAAAGTTTTCGTTTTGCACTTTTATCTTGATAGTAATAAGATCGGGACTCTTATTTTGAAGGAACTTTTACTGGTTAAATCGGTTTACTGATAAAGATTGAGCCCCAGAAAGCACATGGCTAAATGCAAAATGATGTCATTCTGCATGTTAAGTAGCCATGTGCTTTCGTGTTATAGGCCGAATCTTTATTTATTGATTAGATCACGTTACTCTAATGAGTGTTCAAGACAGCCTATATGTCTGAACTCGATCCTTAGAGTAATGTGTTACGGAGCCTTCTCTCTAATGTGTTACGGAGCCTTCTCTTCAATATTGTTTCCACATAACGAGCATTTTGCGCTGCTCTTTTTCAATGTGGAAGCAGAATGTGTGAAAGCATACAGCACGATGCGGGGTGTGTCTCTAGACATCTTTAGACTGGAATAGCGCAGGGCCCAGTACACTGAAAAAAAGGGGAAAGTGGGGTTGTTCAATTTGCAAATATGCAGTTAATATATGAGACATAATTTATTCATGTTTCTCATCGAAACATCAATCATGTATAACTATTTTAATCTTGAGGGTGTACGTTCTATAACTCTCAATCATGTTAAGAAATAAGAAAAAAGTTCTGTTTGTCTCTGTAACTCCGCCCACTGAGCACATACGTCAGCAACTTGCTCTGCAGCCTATTACTCAGCTTCTAATTATTTACAAATATTTTATTCACAAATTAATATGGTCGGACTCAAACCCGTACTTTAATAGTTTCGTAATTGAACCTGAACGATATGACACTTTAATGGACAAGATGTAAAGCAGAAAAAAATTGCAAAATATATTTATTTTTTCAAATGTGAAGCTTTTTCTTTTTTAAACAAAGGAGTGCACTGAAAAAAAAAGGCCGTTGGATTAACATGATTTTAATATGGAAACCGGTTGCACACATGAAAAACATGTGTACTCAAAACTATTCCATTATGTCAAAGAAACATGAAATTGTTATGTTCATTTGAATAGTTCCTTTAATATAGGTATATTCATTTACCCTATGTTTAACCAACATGACTTTTTTATGTTCATTTTAGGCTTTTAATATGCTCAGTATATTTAACTTGTACCTGTTAAAGCAACATGATTTCTTTATTTAAGCTTCACTGTAAAAAGTCTGTTGGACTTAAGTAATAAAAAACATGGAGATCGGTTGCACATATTAAAAACATGTGTGCTCAAAACTATTCCATTATGTTAAAGACACACAACTATGTTATGTCAAAGAAACATGAAATTGTTATGTTCATTTGAATAGTTCCTTTAATATTAGGTATATTCATTTACCCTATGTTTAACCAACATGACTTTTTATGTTCATTTTAGGCTTATGCTCAGTATATTTCTGTACAGAGCCACATTAATGTTTCGTTTAAACTACATGCTATAGTTTTCTGTTTAATCTACCTAGTGCTCAAGGGGTACATAAGATTATTTATTTCATGTGAATAGAGGCATGTCGTACATTCTTCTACAGGATCCATCCTAATCTCTTATATCTATAGCATTTATCACAACATTTTATAACAAATAGTCAATAAAGACAAACACATTTCTTTGAACAACATTCATGTATTTTTCTCAAATAATAAAACAATATTAACAACCACCACACATCCAGATGAGCCTTTGGTTCCTCCATCATGCAGCCCCAGGAGAATTAACAAATACATTGAAAATAAAGAAATAGAAGAAATAGAAAATGTTTGTGATGCGTGTACATATACATTATTGTGTTAGAACACAGCAAGGAAGCTTAAAGGAAACTATTCTCCCGACCAAAATAAAGGTTTATTGGGCCAGATGGCAAAGAAAGGCTTATTTTTGTAACTCATTCATAGTAAACAATTAACAGAAAATGCCAACGCCTAGCCGAAAAAAGGAAATGTTCTTGCAAATCCATTATTTAAATAGTAACCTGCTAATATGAAAGGGCACTTTAATGCAGGAAATCAATGGCATTGCTTTGGAAAAATACATGGAAGTATAAAAATGGCCTGGTTTCTCACCACATATGCACTAAAGAAAGTATTACAAATAAAAACAAGAACTGACCTTTTGAAGTAGCGCAATTAGTACATTCTGAAACACATGACAAGTGGTACGTTCTGAAAACACATGACCCCAGGAAAAACACACATTTCACTTGCAAGGAAGTGCACGACAGTTGTATCGATGAAAGTCCAGTATGAATGCTGTACCACCATCCTACACCACTCTTCAGCGAGCGGTATAGGACAGACAGTGCCCCAAGGTAGAGGGCTCCGCCTGTGCTAATATAACAAGGGTTACAATACGTAACCCGACGTTATATCTCTCACAGGCTCCGTCCTCTACTGGACTCTATGGGTACAGTGGGCGGAGCCCCGATGTATGCACGCACTGTCGTCCAGCACACCGTTCCACCTCACTGTCCCTGACCGGCTTTAGCAGCCACTGCGCCTCACTCACCTCCCCCTCGGTTGTAACCGTGGAGAAGTCTGGGCTGCGGCCGATAGAGCACACCCTGACGCGCTTGCCTCGCGAAAAAAAGTGTGCTCGAAAAAAACAGTGCTGAGGGCTCCCCTGCGTCCACCTATAGGCAGACAGGGAAAAAAACCCAGCCCTGTATGGGTTCGCTATGCACTCTCCCTCCTGAGTCCCTAAAGAGCACGGGGAGAATGCAAGTGCCCCCTATGTCCCCACACTCAAACACTGACCCTGTGCAGAGTGTGTAGGGACTATAGTATGGAGGGCTCTCCAGCCCTGAAAAGGGCCCAGAGCACCCCACGTCTCCCGCGACCCTCCAGGGGTCCGGAGAAACGTAAAGGCATTTTATGCCCGGGGAGAGGGTCAGATGCCCACTGACCAACAGCCCCCCCCCCTCCTCACCAGTCCTGTGTTGCCCCAGCAAGCACAGACGTTGAGAAAGAGCCAGACATATCCAAGAGATAACACTTTATGAAGGGGCCTGGCGTTGACCAAGACGCCGCCGTGCATATATCCTCCACACTCACACCGTTGAATAAGGCTGTTGATGCAGCCACAGCTCGTGTGGAGTGCGCACGGACCCCCGTGGGACAGGCTCTCCCTGCCTGCTCGTAGGCGTGTGCAATGCCTTCGCAAAGCCCATTTTCCGCTCCTCACACCATCGCTGGAATCCCAGCCACTTTGGCCTGTAACAGGTTGTGGTGGATCCCGCTCTAGCTGCCTGGATAGACTGAATAACGCTATCAGACAATCCACCCTGTCTCAGCCTGTCCCTCTCAGGAGCCAAGCCTGGAGAGGACGGCCCAGAGTGGGTAACGCCCCGATTGCACCTGCCTCTTGAGACATTGCCCCCCAGAACTGGGGAATCGCCCAGGGCTGGCCCACCTTCATCTGCGTCATTTCTGAGTACGACGGAGCCCCGACGCGATCCGGTGCTACCAGGATGACTGCCAAACGTTCTCGCCTCACTCTCCCCAGGAGAGGGAGAATGAGACGCAGCGGTGGAAAGGCGTAGAGCAGCTTCCTTGGCCATGGCTCGTGTGCAAACGCGTCCACCCCTAAAGGCGGGTCGTCGCTCAGGGCCATGGAGAACCACAGGGCACAGTGGCCGTTGCGCCGGCTGGCGAACAGATCCATTTCCGCTCTCCCGAACTGGGCCCAGATCTGCTTCACCACCTCTGGGTGAAGCACCCACTCGCTCCCCTGTCCTCCAGTCCCGGGATACGAAGGGCTCTCAGAGCCACCTCTGATGCCCATAACCACAGCCTCTCCGCTGTGGCCAACAAGGCGGCGGAGCGGACTCCGCCCTGCCTGTTGATATAAGCCACTGTGGTGCTGTTGTCGCTCCTGACCAATACAGGTCTCCCTTGAATTAGGGGCATGAAATGCTGGAGGACTAACCCTACCGCCCGTAGCTCTAGGAGGTTGCTGTGTCGTGTTTCCGTTAGAGACCAGCGCCCACCTATAGCCCTCTTCAGGCAGGTCCCTCCTCATCCTGTTCCCATGAACACTGTGATGATGATGATGAGGTTTCCGCGAGATGGTCCGCCATATTGGACAACTCCGGACGGCAACCCAAGTAGCACAACATTGACACAGTGGCTTTTGGCAAAGCTCAAAAGGAAAACTCGAGAGAGAGATGAGTTATTGTTATTACAATGTGACTTCACTAACTCTTTTTATTGGGTTCTTTTATTTGGGGTTAAGTACATTGTCAGAATAAGTGAGAAATGGATTTAACTTCTGTTAGACAGCCATCATACTGAATAAATATTTACTGTGAATGTATGCAAAAATGTATGGCATATAGCTGTCTAACAGAAGTTAAATCCATTTCTCACTTATTCTGACAATGTACTTAACCCCAAATAAAAGAACCCAAGAAAAAGAGTTGTTAAATAATAGTGAAGTCACGTTGTAATAACAATAACTCATCTCTCTCTCGAGTTTTCCTTTTGAGCTTTGCCAAAAGCCACTGTGTCAATGTTGTCCATCTTGGGTTGCCGTCCGGAGTTGTCCAACATGGCGGACCATCTCGCACATGCGCAGTACCGATCGGGCAGGGGGACGGATCGGGTAGTGACAGGCTTGTTTGAGACAAGCGAGACCTGCGCAGTTGCGATCAACGTCTTGCTAGTGCGTTGCATGATGGTTAGTCATTTTGTCCGACTTGCTCTGGAGGCTCGCCTACATGAGACGTTGAAATCTCGCGGGACAAAGACGCCCGCAGCCTTGAGAGCGAGGCGGCGCGAGGCGGCGCAGTTCCTCTCCACGGGCTGCGGAAGCGAAATGCTTGATGGGAAACGACTCGCTGGTATCTCGAGCTGAGCGCTCATTGGTGGTTTTTACCCCGTGCTGCTGGTGAAACTCTCCAATTGGCTCGGCAAAAGTTTGTTGTTGTTTTGTGTCAGTTTTACGTCGCCACTTCCATTCCCATTTTTCATCATTGTTCCACAATGTTTATCATCATGAAATTAATATCTATATATTTTATACTATACTTGCACTGCTTACCGTTTTCATACTTTATATATCTTAGCATATTCATACACACTGTTCATACTGCTCACAGGCTGATATCTAGTGTATTCATACCCCTCACTGTTTATTCATCATTCAATTAATTCTATATTTTATTCTGTCTATTGTGTACATTACTTTTCACTTCACTGCTTGTTGCACCTGGTTAGAAGCTAAACTGCATTTCGTTGTCTCAGTACCTGTAATATGTGCAATAACAATAAAGTTGAATCTAATCTTGAGCAGGAACAAATGTATTTACTTAGTACATATCTGACATTAACGATGAAACACATGTGTGCATTCTTTATAAATGCAAACCGAGTCAACCCGACTCCGGAGGTGGCGGTATGCACCTTCAAGCTGTTTGCAATCCGCCAAAAAACCGAGAGAAGAAGAAGAAGGCGAAGAAGAAGATGAAGAAGAAGAAGCCGACTCGGAGCTGTCCGACTTCAGGCGAGCTTTTTGAGACCTCCCCCGGCTGCGATCGGCTATTCTCGTCTACTTTCGAGGCGAGCCGCAACGCGTCTCAAACAAGCCGAGTGTGTCTCTGTTTTGATCTGTGTGTATTTACGGTATTTACATGAACACAGAGCGGATCAAAGCAGAGACATAAACACAGTTTTTTAGGGAAAACACTGTGGTCCCATAGACAATATTGTATCTTTAACCATCAACACCTTAAATGGGTAAAGATGGTCGCTTAACGTAAGGTAGGCCTACAACCTGCATCAGCGCCCTTAAAAGTCGGCACAAAGGTAGACATGCAGAGCCGGACCGACGCAGTAAAGTTCTACACCGCCTGACAGCATGAACAATCATTTAAAACAAGACGTGTAGAGTGGCGAAGTCACGCCCATCTCCTTCCGGTCCATGGGACCCCGGAAGCGGAAAATTATACATTGAAGTCAGTAGGCTTGTTTGAGACAAGCGAGACCGACGTAGACCTGCGCAATTTCGATCAACGTCTTGCTAGTGCGTTGCATGATGGTTAGTCATTTTGTCCGACTGGCTCTGGAGGCTCGCCGACATGAGACGTTGAAATCTCGCGGGACAAAGACGCCCGCAGCCTTGAGAGCGCGGCGCGGCGAGGCGGCGCAGTTCCTCTCCACGGGCTGCGGAAGCGAAATGCTTGATGGGAAACGACTCGCTGGTATCTCGAGCTGAGCGCTCATTGGTGGTTTTTACCCCGTGCTGCTGGTGAAACTCTCCAATTGGCTCGGCAAAAGTTTGTTGTTGTTTTGTGTCAGTTTTACGTCGCCCCCTCCACACTGAAAAAAAGGGGAAAGTGGGGTTGTTCAATTGGCAAATATGCATTTAATATATGAAACATAATTGATTCATGTTTCTCGTCGAAACATGAATCAATCATGTAGAACTATGTTAATCTTGAGGGGTGTACGTTCTATAACTCTCAATCATGTTAAGAAATAAGAAAAAAGTTATGTTTGTCTCTGTAACTCCTCCCACTGAGCACATACGTCAGCAGCTTGCTCCGCAGCCGATTACTCAACTTCTAATTATTATTTACAAATATTTTATTCACAAATTAATATGGTCGGACTCAAACCCGTACTTTAATAGTTTCGTAATTGAACCTGAACGATATGACACTTTAATGGACAAGATGTAAAGCAGAACAAAATTGCTAAATATATTTATTTTTAAAAAATGTGAAGCTTTTTCTTTTCTAAACAAAGGAGGGGGGGGAGGGGTTCTACCATTTTTTCTTCCCGCATCGGAGGAGTAAGCTGGTTCTGTCCCGAGAACATCTCTACAAGGTCAAAGTTATTTGAAGTTATTTAATGTCATCAAATGTTCGTCATAGTTACAGGTTATCACAAGACGCATTGTTTGCAAAAAGCAGAGTTCACATTTGCCGTTACAACGAGCAACGTAAATACAGCTGTCGATTTGTAAACATTGTCATTCATGTGTTAGCTAGGATAAAGCCATGAAAATCACAAGGTGAGTTTATACTGATTGACTTGTGTTTAGCGTGTTTTTTTATACTGTGAGTATTTGTAGAGCGTAAGTCCGACAGTTGCTTGATTTACAATATTTAAAACTATGAACCTTGCCCAATGTTATGCACATTAAACCGAGCTCAGTGGGGAGGGGGGAGTCATAGATGATGGATGAGCTTGCGGCATGTTTGCATGTCTATACGTCTTGTTTTAAATGATTGTTCATGCTGTCAGGCGGTGTAGAACTTTACTGCGTCGGTCCGGCTCTGCATGTCTACTCTTGTGCCGACTTTTAGGGGCGCTGATGCAGGTTGTAGGCCTACCTTACGTTAAGCGACCATCTTTACCCATTTAAGGTGTTGATTGTTAAAGATACAATATTGTCAGTGGGACCGCAGTGTTTTCCCTAAAAAACTGTGTTTATGTCTCTGCTTTGATCCGCTCTGTGTTCATGTAAATACCGTAAATACACACAGATCAAAGCAGAGACACAATATTGTGTGTGGGGGTGTGTCCCGGAAAGCGACACTTGATACTGGAAAGTGGAGGATATTAATGATTGTGTTACATTTTAGCAGCGGTGCACATACCATGAATATGGGGACATGCCGGACAGATCAAGTAAGGGTTACGACCCACCCGCTGTGAAATGAACTTATCTTCCATATTTGCCGTACACTTGTGTTTACGGAAGTTGAGATGTTTCTCGGTTGTGATTGGTTGTTCCTCGTCACATGACGAGCGGTGCGCGCTGCTGCAGTTCACGTCTCCATTGAAACCAATGGAAATGAGCTCGCAACGCTGATGTGTATGGCTCCGTACAAAGTTGTACTCATTGCATTAGTGTAGGCTACTTAACTGTAGCTTTTTACACTGGAGGCGCCCATCTCGGCCGAAGTCGGTTCATATTAACGTAAAGGTACATCATTAAATGGTAAATGTCGCCTTTAAGGAGCAGAACATTTTTGTTTTATTTGTGTGTGAATAATGAAATAATGTCAAATATGTTTTTCTGTGATAGGTAACTGGTGTGGAGAAGATTGACCTCAGCCTTCCTTTGAACATTGTTCCAAAGGCTCTGTAGTAAATGGTGAGTATTCAAATGTTTTGTGTGATTTACTTGACTAACTTAAACTTGATCTTTAACTAATTGAAAACTGGTATTAGTCTGATCATTTCTGAATATGTATTCATAACATTTACATACTGCAAACATTGCAGGGATATACACATTTTCTGATTTATTAGGCAAAAGTGATTCAGAAAGTGAGAGGCAAAAGCCAAACATTCTGCGATAAAGCCTCCTTCACAAAAGTGATAATGTTTTGTTTGTTGAAATGGCTATAAGGGTGTTTCTTATATGTAGTCTTATATTACAGTAATACTTATTTTAAGTCGCTTTGAAAAAAAACGTAAATGAAATGTAATGTAGTCTAACCTGGTTGTTCGTACTTGATATAAAAAGTTATTCTCACTATGGAGCCAAAACAGGAGTAATGTGGTCCCTTTTCCGTGCTCTGGTCAATACATTTTGAATCAGCTGAAGCAACTTAAAGGTGGGGTAGGTAAGTTTCAGAAACCGGCTCGAGATACACTTTTTGTTATATTCCATGGAATGCTCTTAACATCCCGATGGCAATGAATATCTGAAGTGCTTTGACAAAAAATCCATAAAAAAATGTCATCTGTGGAAGCCGTAATACTGTAAAAAGTACAACCAATCCGTTTAGCCGGGTAAACGGATTGGATTGCCGTCCTGTCTGTCAGCCCAAATGTATCTCGTGCCCTCATTGGGCGTGCCCTCATTGGGCGTGCATTGCAGCAGTACTTCAATGACTCGCCAGCAACAGGCGGCCACTTTCACCAGTCTGCTGACGTCATGTGCGCGTTCATGTGTGTTGGAGGAGGTGCTCTGTAAGGAAGTCTGAAGGAAGGGGCGGATTCTTTTCGGCTGTGTACTTTCAAATTTTAGTGCACTCGAGCCGGTTTCTGAAACTTACCAGCCCCACCTTTAACTGAGTTTTTGGTACACCCTGATAATAAAGAGTTACAATAAGCTAGCCTTGAAGTAACAAATGCATGGACTAGTTTCTCTGCATCGTTTTGAGGCAAGCACACAACTACAATCATAACATCATTAGAAAATGAAATGATTTCATGATTTTTATGACTGATATTTTGTTTTCTTTGATAAATGCGGAGTTCAAGTGCATAACAACCCTGCCCCTTCAATCAGATTTCTCTCTCAGCTGGATGTGCTATCGGACAAACTTCTAACGGTTTTTGAGAAGAGAGGAGGACAGATAGGCCAGCGTCTGAACTGTATTATGTCAAACATGACTCAAGTAAGAATTCATTTTAAGGAAATTATACATCGAGTCAATAGTGTACACATTTCATTGAGCAAAACAGATTCTTTCTTTTCTTATCCCCCTTCACTTAGGTTGATGATGTCGATTTAGGCTGGGATTGTCTTCTCAAGGGGCTGTGTGTACCTCAATGAGAGAGTTTGTGGTCAGTAGAAGTAATATTTGACCTTTAGATTTTTTTGTTGGGCGTTAAAATATGTATTTATTGAAACACCACATAGTATATAGCCTAAAGTATGTGAACATCCCTGTTTTTTGTTTAATAGTCAGACTACACAGAAAAGCTAGAGGGCTTTTAATTTAAAACGGATACAGGAAATGAAACATTTTTTATCAGGTCAGACAGGAGTATATCAGATAACAAGGAGGCTTAAAAGTACTGAAATCTGACCAAATGTACTTGTTAAACACAGGGACATAGTAATGGGTAGATGAAGACGTCATTCTGCGGTCCATTGAGGGGATTACAGTGGGACTTTATGTTGTCAAACACAATTCCACCATGAGACCAGAGGACAGATGAGACCAGAGGACAGATGAGACCAGAGGACAGATGAGACCAGAGGACAGAGGAGACCAGAGGACAGAGGAGACCAGAGGACAGATTGTCCTGGAAGGCCAACAGGTACTAACTGATGTGGACAACATTGCATTAGCTGCTACCATGCTGTTTGGACTAATGTATGCAATGAACCTGAACGACCCCCCTAAACTGAAGTGCACGTTCGAAGTGCTCCAGCAAATGTTAATGGAGCTAGACGGTAACATGCTCTCCAAGAAAGCCCAAGCGTTTAAAAACAAACTGTTTGAGTGAGCTGTTGCCATGGACCATTGTGCACTTTTACAGCATTCATACTGGACTTTCATCGATACAACGTCGTGCACTTCCTTTGCTCATGCTTTTTTGCTTGATTTGCATGTTTCAGAAATGTGGGTTTTTCCTGGGGTCATGTGTTTTCAGAATGTACCCCTTGTCATGTGTTTTCAGAATGTACCCCTTGTCATGTGTTCCAGAATGTACTAATTGTACCAATGTACTAACTTCAAAAGGTCAGTTCTTGTTTTTATTTGTAATACTTTCTTTAGTGCATATGTGGTGAGAAACCAGGCCATTTTTATACTTCCATGTATTTTTCCAAAGCAATGCCATTGATTTCCTGCATTAAAGTGCCCTTTCATATTAGCAGGTTACTATTTAAATAATGGATTTGCAAGAACATTTCCTTTTTTCGGCTAGGCGTTGGCATTTTCTGTTAATTGTTTACTATGAATGAGTTACAAAAATAAGCCTTTCTTTGCCATCTGGCCCAATAAACCTTTATTTTGGTCGGGAGAATAGTTTCCTTTAAGCTTCCTTGCTGTGTTCTAACACAATAATGTATATGTACACGCATCACAAACATTTTCTATTTCTTCTATTTCTTTATTTTCAATGTATTTGTTAATTCTCCTGGGGCTGCATGATGGAGGAACCAAAGGCTCATCTGGATGTGTGGTGGTTGTTAATATTGTTTTATTATTTGAGAAAAATACATGAATGTTGTTCAAAGAAATGTGTTTGTCTTTATTGACTATTTGTTATAAAATGTTGTGATAAATGCTATAGATATAAGAGATTAGGATGGATCCTGTAGAAGAATGTACGACATGCCTCTATTCACATGAAATAAATAATCTTATGTACCCCTTGAGCACTAGGTAGATTAAACAGAAAACTATAGCATGTAGTTTCAACGAAACATTAATGTGGCTCTGTACAGAAATATACTGAGCATATTAAAAGCCTAAAATGAACATAAAAAGTCATGTTGGTTAAACATAGGGTAAATGAATATACCTAATATTAAAGGAACTATTCAAATGAACATAACAATTTCATGTTTCTTTGACATAACATAGTTGTGTGTCTTTAACATAATGGAATAGTTGTAAGTACACATATTTGAATATGTGCAACCGATGTCCATATTAAAATCATGTGAATCCAACAGCCTTTTTTTTTTTCAGTGCACTAACATTTTTCATCATTGTTCCACAATGTTTATCATCATGAAATTAATATCTATATATTTGATACTATATTTGCACTGCTTACCGTTTTCATACTTTATATATCTTAGCATATTCATACACACTGTTCATACTGCTCACAGGCTGATATCTAGTGTATTAATACACACTGTTCATACTGCTCTCAGGCTGATATCTAGTGTATTAATACACACTGTTCATACTGCTCTCAGGCTGATATCTAGTGTATTAATACACACTGTTCATACTGCTCACAGGCTGATATCTAGTGTATTCATACACACTGTTCATACTGCTCACAGGCTGATATCTAGTGTATTAATACACACTGTTCATACTGCTCTCAGGCTGATATCTAGTGTATTAATACACACTGTTCATACTGCTCTCAGGCTGATATCTAGTGTATTAATACACACTGTTCATACTGCTCTCAGGCTGATATCTAGTGTATTAATACACACTGTTCATACTGCTCACAGGCTGATATCTAGTGTATTCATACACACTGTTCATACTGCTCTCAGGCTGATATCTAGTGTATTAATACACACTGTTCATACTGCTCTCAGGCTGATATCTAGTGTATTCATACACACTGTTCATACTGCTCACAGGCTGATATCTAGTGTATTAATACACACTGTTCATACTGCTCTCAGGCTGATATCTAGTGTATTAATACACACTGTTCATACTGCTCTCAGGCTGATATCTAGTGTATTAATACACACTGTTCATACTGCTCTCAGGCTGATATCTAGTGTATTAATACACACTGTTCATACTGCTCTCAGGCTGATATCTAGTGTATTAATACACACTGTTCATACTGCTCACAGGCTGATATCTAGTGTATTAATACACACTGTTCATACTGCTCACAGGCTGATATCTAGTGTATTCATACACACTGTTCATACTGCTCTCAGGCTGATATCTAGTGTATTCATACACACTGTTCATACTGCTCTCAGGCTGATATCTAGTGTATTAATACACACTGTTCATACTGCTCACAGGCTGATATCTAGTGTATTAATACACACTGTTCATACTGCTCTCAGGCTGATATCTAGTGTATTCATACACACTGTTCATACTGCTCACAGGCTGATATCTAGTGTATTAATACACACTGTTCATACTGCTCTCAGGCTGATATCTAGTGTATTCATACACACTGTTCATACTGCTCACAGGCTGATATCTAGTGTATTAATACACACTGTTCATACTGCTCACAGGCTGATATCTAGTGTATTCATACACACTGTTCATACTGCTCTCAGGCTGATATCTAGTGTATTAATACACACTGTTCATACTGCTCTCAGGCTGATATCTAGTGTATTAATACACACTGTTCATACTGCTCACAGGCTGATATCTAGTGTATTAATACACACTGTTCATACTGCTCACAGGCTGATATCTAGTGTATTAATACACACTGTTCATACTGCTCACAGGCTGATATCTAGTGTATTAATACACACTGTTCATACTGCTCTCAGGCTGATATCTATTGTATTAATACACACTGTTCATACTGCTCACAGGCTGATATCTAGTGTATTCATACACACTGTTCATACTGCTCACAGGCTGATATCTAGTGTATTCATACACACTGTTCATACTGCTCACAGGCTGATATCTAGTGTATTCATACACACTGTTCATACTGCTCACAGGCTGATATCTAGTGTATTCATACACACTGTTCATACTGCTCACAGGCTGATATCTAGTGTATTCATACACACTGTTCATACTGCTCACAGGCTGATATCTAGTGTATTCATACACACTGTTCATACTGCTCACAGGCTGATATCTAGTGTATTAATACACACTGTTCATACTGCTCACAGGCTGATATCTAGTGTATTCATACACACTGTTCATACTGCTCTCAGGCTGATATCTAGTGTATTCATACACACTGTTCATACTGCTCTCAGGCTGATATCTAGTGTATTCATACACACTGTTCATACTGCTCACAGGCTGATATCTAGTGTATTCATACACACTGTTCATACTGCTCTCAGGCTGATATCTAGTGTATTCATACACACTGTTCATACTGCTCACAGGCTGATATCTAGTGTATTCATACACACTGTTCATACTGCTCACAGGCTGATATCTAGTGTATTCATACACACTGTTCATACTGCTCTCAGGCTGATATCTAGTGTATTAATACACACTGTTCATACTGCTCTCAGGCTGATATCTAGTGTATTAATACACACTGTTCATACTGCTCACAGGCTGATATCTAGTGTATTAATACACACTGTTCATACTGCTCTCAGGCTGATATCTAGTGTATTCATACACACTGTTCATACTGCTCACAGGCTGATATCTAGTGTATTCATACACACTGTTCATACTGCTCACAGGCTGATATCTAGTGTATTAATACACACTGTTCATACTGCTCTCAGGCTGATATCTAGTGTATTCATACACACTGTTCATACTGCTCACAGGCTGATATCTAGTGTATTAATACACACTGTTCATACTGCTCACAGGCTGATATCTAGTGTATTCATACACACTGTTCATACTGCTCTCAGGCTGATATCTAGTGTATTCATACACACTGTTCATACTGCTCTCAGGCTGATATCTAGTGTATTCATACACACTGTTCATACTGCTCTCAGGCTGATATCTAGTGTATTCATACACACTGTTCATACTGCTCTCAGGCTGATATCTAGTGTATTCATACACACTGTTCATACTGCTCACAGGCTGATATCTAGTGTATTAATACACACTGTTCATACTGCTCTCAGGCTGATATCTAGTGTATTAATACACACTGTTCATACTGCTCACAGGCTGATATCTAGTGTATTCATACACACTGTTCATACTGCTCTCAGGCTGATATCTAGTGTATTAATACACACTGTTCATACTGCTCTCAGGCTGATATCTAGTGTATTAATACACACTGTTCATACTGCTCTCAGGCTGATATCTAGTGTATTCATACACACTGTTCATACTGCTCACAGGCTGATATCTAGTGTATTAATACACACTGTTCATACTGCTCTCAGGCTGATATCTAGTGTATTCATACACACTGTTCATACTGCTCACAGGCTGATATCTAGTGTATTCATACACACTGTTCATACTGCTCTCAGGCTGATATCTAGTGTATTAATACACACTGTTCATACTGCTCACAGGCTGATATCTAGTGTATTAATACACACTGTTCATACTGCTCACAGGCTGATATCTAGTGTATTAATACACACTGTTCATACTGCTCACAGGCTGATATCTAGTGTATTCATACACACTGTTCATACTGCTCTCAGGCTGATATCTAGTGTATTAATACACACTGTTCATACTGCTCACAGGCTGATATCTAGTGTATTAATACACACTGTTCATACTGCTCACAGGCTGATATCTAGTGTATTAATACACACTGTTCATACTGCTCACAGGCTGATATCTAGTGTATTAATACACACTGTTCATACTGCTCACAGGCTGATATCTAGTGTATTCATACACACTGTTCATACTGCTCACAGGCTGATATCTAGTGTATTCATACACACTGTTCATACTGCTCTCAGGCTGATATCTAGTGTATTAATACACACTGTTCATACTGCTCTCAGGCTGATATCTAGTGTATTCATACACACTGTTCATACTGCTCACAGGCTGATATCTAGTGTATTCATACACACTGTTCATACTGCTCACAGGCTGATATCTAGTGTATTCATACACACTGTTCATACTGCTCTCAGGCTGATATCTAGTGTATTCATACACACTGTTCATACTGCTCTCAGGCTGATATCTAGTGTATTAATACACACTGTTCATACTGCTCTCAGGCTGATATCTAGTGTATTAATACACACTGTTCATACTGCTCACAGGCTGATATCTAGTGTATTCATACACACTGTTCATACTGCTCTCAGGCTGATATCTAGTGTATTAATACACACTGTTCATACTGCTCTCAGGCTGATATCTAGTGTATTCATACACACTGTTCATACTGCTCACAGGCTGATATCTAGTGTATTAATACACACTGTTCATACTGCTCACAGGCTGATATCTAGTGTATTCATACACACTGTTCATACTGCTCTCAGGCTGATATCTAGTGTATTCATACACACTGTTCATACTGCTCTCAGGCTGATATCTAGTGTATTCATACACACTGTTCATACTGCTCACAGGCTGATATCTAGTGTATTCATACACACTGTTCATACTGCTCTCAGGCTGATATCTAGTGTATTCATACACACTGTTCATACTGCTCACAGGCTGATATCTAGTGTATTCATACACACTGTTCATACTGCTCACAGGCTGATATCTAGTGTATTCATACACACTGTTCATACTGCTCACAGGCTGATATCTAGTGTATTCATACACACTGTTCATACTGCTCTCAGGCTGATATCTAGTGTATTCATACACACTGTTCATACTGCTCTCAGGCTGATATCTAGTGTATTCATACACACTGTTCATACTGCTCACAGGCTGATATCTAGTGTATTCATACACACTGTTCATACTGCTCTCAGGCTGATATCTAGTGTATTCATACACACTGTTCATACTGCTCACAGGCTGATATCTAGTGTATTCATACACACTGTTCATACTGCTCTCAGGCTGATATCTAGTGTATTCATACACACTGTTCATACTGCTCTCAGGCTGATATCTAGTGTATTCATACACACTGTTCATACTGCTCTCAGGCTGATATCTGGTGTATTAATACACACTGTTCATACTGCTCACAGGCTGATATCTAGTGTATTCATACACACTGTTCATACTGCTCTCAGGCTGATATCTGGTGTATTAATACACACTGTTCATACTGCTCACAGGCTGATATCTAGTGTATTCATACACACTGTTCATACTGCTCACAGGCTGATATCTAGTGTATTCATACACACTGTTCATACTGCTCACAGGCTGATATCTAGTGTATTAATACACACTGTTCATACTGCTCACAGGCTGATATCTAGTGTATTCATACACACTGTTCATACTGCTCTCAGGCTGATATCTGTGTATTCATACACACTGTTCATACTGCTCACAGGCTGATATCTAGTGTATTCATACACACTGTTCATACTGCTCACAGGCTGATATCTAGTGTATTCATACACACTGTTCATACTGCTCTCAGGCTGATATCTAGTGTATTCATACACACTGTTCATACTGCTCTCAGGCTGATATCTAGTGTATTCATACACACTGTTCATACTGCTCACAGGCTGATATCTAGTGTATTCATACACACTGTTCATACTGCTCTCAGGCTGATATCTAGTGTATTCATACACACTGTTCATACTGCTCTCAGGCTGATATCTAGTGTATTAATACACACTGTTCATACTGCTCTCAGGCTGATATCTAGTGTATTCATACACACTGTTCATACTGCTCACAGGCTGATATCTAGTGTATTCATACACACTGTTCATGCTGCTCACAGGCTGATATCTAGTGTATTCATACACACTGTTCATACTGCTCTCAGGCTGATATCTAGTGTATTCATACACACTGTTCATACTGCTCACAGGCTGATATCTAGTGTATTCATACACACTGTTCATACTGCTCTCAGGCTGATATCTAGTGTATTCATACACACTGTTCATACTGCTCACAGGCTGATATCTGGTGTATTCATACCCCTCACTGTTTAAGAGCTAAAGAAATGTATGGCTGATAGAGACAGAACAAAAAGGGCAGCAATGAATTCCGGCAATCATTCTGAGTGGCAGTTATATTGCAAAATAAGAAATAATGTGACAAAACTGAACAGAAAGAAGAAGAAAATGTCTTATGAGATTAAGATGAATGATATAAAGCATGATGGAAAAAAGCTTGGGGGTACCTTGAATACCATCATGGGTAGGAAAAACAACTCAACACCATCCTTTATAGAATCAGAGGGGGCATACATCACTAGACCACTAGATATTGCCAATTATTTTAATAACTATTTCATTGATAAAGTGGAGAAGGCAGGGAATGCCAAAATCTAGCTGCGAGTCGTCCTATGTTAATATTAGAGAACGTATTATGAAAAATAAAAACTGCACCTTTGAGCTAAAGTTAGGACAGAAGAGGTGGGGAAGTTATTGTTGGCAATCAATAATGATAAACCACCAGGTATTGATAACTTAGACGGTCAGCTATTAAAGAATGTAGTTCATTGCTGCACCCATCGGTCATATGTTCAACATGAGTCTGGAAGGTACATGCCCGCTAATCTGGAAAGTAGCTAAAGTTATTCCACTCCCTAAAAATGCAAAGAATGCCTTCACTGGCTCTAACAGCAGACCAATAAGCCTGTCACCTGTTCTAAACAAACTACTAGAACAAATTGTATTCAATCAAATACAATGCTATGTTTCTGTTAACAGTCTGATGAGTGAGTATCAACATGCGTATAGAGAGGGTCACTCAACAGCCACAGCATTAACACAATGACAGATCAATGGATGAAAGAGATTGATGTGAAGAACATGGTGGGAGCAGTACTATTAGATTATAGCGCTGCCTTTGATTTGATAGACCATAGAATTGTACTTGACAAATTGGAGTGCTATGGTTTTGCCCCAAAGGCGATATCATGGCTAGAAGCTATCTATATAACAGAACTCAAAGTGTATACTTTAATGGCAGTATCTCTAGTGCTAGATGTGTTGCAAGTGGAATTCCACAAGGAAGTTCACTAGGTCCTTTACTCTTCTCAATCTTTACAAATGATTTTCCATTAGCTCTTGAAAAAGCACAAGTCTTTATGTACTCGGATGACACGACAATATATACACAGGCTCCCACAATCGGTGAGAGAACTGATATTCTGAACAAAGAACTGAAAACAGTAATGGAATGGGTGACCAGCAACAAATTAGTGCTCAACATTCAAAAAACAAAAAGTATTGTATTTGGCACAAATGACGTACTAAGGTCTAAAGCGCAGTTGAATCTGATGCTGAATAATGTAGAGGTTGAGCAGGTGGAGGAAACAAAGCTCCTGGGACTCATCCTAGTGAACAATTTATCATGGACGAAACACATAGAGTCAGTGGTGGCAAAGATGGGGAGGAATATATCTGTCATCAAGAGGTGCTCAGTGTTTTTACCACCGCAACTGACAAAACAAGTCATTGAGACTCTAGTCCTTTCACAACTGGACTATTGCTCAGTGATCTGGTCAGGGGCAAACAAGAGGGACCTGGGAAAGCTGCAACTGGTTCAGAGCAGAGCAGCACGGCTTGCCCTTAGGTGGACACCAAGACATCATGTAAACAAAATGCATGTCAAGCTCTCCTGGACATTAGTCACGGAGAGGCTGATGGTATCACTCCTTGTCTTTTTGAGAAACATAAATGAGCTGAAACATCCAACCTGTCTATATAAGCAACTTACACCTAGCTCTAAAATCCATACATATAAAAGGAGACATGCCACAAGAGGTTGCTATCAAATCCCTAAAGCCAAAACAGAGTCTATGAAGAGCACAGTGCTGTAGAGAGCCATGGCTGCATGGAACACACTGCCAGATCAGATTTCTAAAGAAACAACTAAAGCAAGCTTCAAAAGACGATTGAAGAGGCATCTAGAAGCCCAAAGATTGTAAATTACACAAGCAGCAGACAGGTTATGGTAAACATACAGCAGCACACGATTCATATCGGTTTTTTAAACACATGCAGGAATACGGTACTTTCGCTAACATAGACACACACACAGCCTTTTGCAGTTATGATGAGGATTGTATTTGTTTAGTTTGTTTTTACTCGAAAAGAAACGAAGGGAGACATTTGTGAAATCACTATTATTATTATTCTTTCCAAGGAAATGGGGAATCAGAAAATAAGCTGGATGTGATGGTTGATATGAAAGTCACTGTTTGAAGGAAAATTGACGCCGTACACGATTTGTATCATTGTCTTGTAATGTACTGTCGAATGTCATGTTTTATGTTATTTGTGGACCCCAGGAAGATTAGCTGTTGTTATGCACCAGCTAATGGGGACCCTAATAAACTAAATAAATAAACTAAATATTCATCATTCAATTCATTCTATATTTTATTCTGTAGATTGTGTACATTACTTTTCACTTTACTGCTTGTTGCACCTGGTTAGAAGCTAAACTGCATTTCGTTGTCTCAGTACCTGTAATATGTGCAATAACAATAAAGTTGAATCTAATCTTGAGCAGGAACAAATGTATTTACTTAGTACAGCGATACTCAACCCGCGGCTCGCGAGCCGCATGCGGCTCCTTTAAGACTAGTTGCGGCTCTTTTAAGTCCCACTTTAAAAAAATTAAAAAAATTAAAAAAAACATTGTCAGCAGAATTCATCAACATTTCATTATCACTCACAAGTCACACATCAGTCATCACACACATCAGTCTATTAAGCCGCCCCCCCCCCCATCCCTCTGAACAACCAATCACAAATTATTTCAGGTTTCGCGCTCTGATTGCAGGTGTGTGTGATAATTGCTCCGTCACACTGGGAAAACTAGCTTACAGCACTATGCAAAAATGGCAAAGGAATATAGGAAACGAAAATATGAAGAGGAATATCGAACATTTAAAGAGGACTGGGAACTTGAGTTTTTCTTCGTCTCCACCGGTTCTGGAAAATGCATCTGCCTGCTTTGTGACAACGTCATTTCACAATTTAAAAGGTCCAATTTGCAGCGCCATCACGACACAAAACACCCGAAGTTCAGTACCGACTTTCCGAAAGGTGGAGAGCTGAGGGCGGAAAAGCTGGCGAGACTCAAACAGAACCGAACTGCTCAAAAAAACTTATTCCACACTAATACGAGAGAAAGAGCGACAGAGGCATCCTACAAAATCACACATGAACTGATGAAAAAGATCAAGCCATATACTGATGGAGAAATGGTGAAGGATTGCATACTGCTGGCTTGTTCAACGTTGTTTCCTGAGAAAAAATTCAACTGTCGGATTCTACTGTAGCTAGGAGGGCATCAGACATTTCAGAGAACATTGCACATACTCTTAAGGACAAACTGTCATCCGCTGAGTTTGTCAGCCTTGCAATGGACGAAAGCTTGGATATCAATGACACGCCACAATTACTCATCTTTATCCGAGCGATCAACAGTAAGTTTGACATTACAGAAGAACTGCTTGACATGGTTTCACTGGAAAATGGAACAACGGGCATTGAAATAAAAAACGCTGTGCTGGAAACATTAGAAAAGTTTAACATTGGACCAGAAAAAATCACAGCATTCACAACAGATGCTTGGTAAGAGGAACGGAGCCTGGCTTTGCTGAAAGAAACGCTGAAAAACGGCGGGGTTGCTGCTGAGGGTATTTTCTCATACCATTGTATTGTGCATCAACAAGCCTTGTTTGCTAAGTTCAAATGTCTGAATGAAGTGATGGCAAATGTAATCGAAGTGGTTAATTATATCAGGGCCCGTGCAAGAAACCACTTACATTTTAAACTGCTGTGTGAGGAGTTTGACACTCACTATGGAGATTTGGTGTTACACACCGAGATCAGATGGCTGTCTAAAGGACGTATGCTTGCACATTTCATGGACCTGCTTGAACCCCTGAAATCCTTCATTGTCGGCCAAGGGGAGACTTCCCGATTTTCCTTTTTGGATGATAAAGAGTGGGTGCTGTCTGTTGCGTTCCTGTGTGACATTACGCAGCACTTGAACGAACTTAATATCAAGATGCAGGGAAGAAACAAGACCGTGTATGAGCTCTACACGGCTGTCAGAGTATTTTCTGACAAACTGGATGTACTCGAACAAAGTGTCCGTGGTTCTGATTACCGTTTCTTCCCCACCGTGCAGAAAGTGATGGCGATGCATGCAGACGCTCTCCTGCCCTGTCAATCACAATTCTGTGACGTGCTAACTGAGCTCAAGCAAAACTACACATCAAGATTCCACGACTTCAAGAACCATAGCAATATTTTTCTACTTGTGAAAAACCCATTCCTGATTGAGGTCAATGAAATGAAGCAAATAAGCGACCAGCTCGGACTTGTGCAGCTTCAAATGGAGTTTGTGGAGTTAAAGAGCTCAGATGAACTTCAGCGTCAGTTTCGGATTACAGATGTCGTGGACTTTTGGAAACTGGTGGGGCATCTACCAAATATCTCCAGACTGGCAAGACGCATCATCTCAATGTTTCCGTCCACATACCGGTGTGAAGCAGCATTCTCTGCGCTCTCAAAAATAAAATGTCGCAACCGAAACAGATTGAGTCTGCAGCACACAACAGAGGCCCTTCGGATCGCCGTTTCCAGCGCAGAGCCCGACTTCAAATCACTTGTGCGGCAGAAGGAGTGTCAGAAATCACATTGAGTGTGAAGTAAGTACAACATTACTCTTCTGACAACCCCTGCTGTCTATAATCTGCTGTTATATGGACTGTGATGATCAGTAAACATGCTGTCTGTTATCTGTTGTTATGGGCAGTGATGATCAGTAAACATGCTGTCTGTTATCTGTTGTTATGGGCAGTGATGATCAGTAAACATGCTGTCTGTTATCTGCTGTTATATGGACTGTGATGATCAGTAAACATGCTGTCTGTTATCTGTTGTTATGGGCAGTGATGATCAGTAAACATGCTGTCTGTTATCTGTTGTTATGGGCAGTGATGATCAGTAAACATGCTGTCTGTTATCTGTTGTTATGGGCAGTGATGATCAGTAAACATGCTGTCTGTTATATGTTGTTATGGGCAGTGATGATCAGTAAACATGCTGTCTGTTATCTGTTGTTATGGGCAGTGATGATCAGTAAACATGCTGTCTGTTATCTGTTGTTATGGGCAGTGATGATCAGTAAACATGCTGTCTGTTATCTGTTGTTATGGGCAGTGATGATCAGTAAACATGCTGTCTGTTATCTGTTGTTATGGGCAGTGATGATCAGCAATGTGTGTTTTGTGGTTGCAGTGAAAATAATAAATCACAGTTATTGCACTGTACATTATGCTTTTCATTCCTTAGTAACATATTACTATTATCCATATTCTCAAATGCATAATGGTTTCAGGGAGGAAAGGAGCGTTTTTGGATTGTGGCTCTTGCAAAAATATTTTTTCGTCAATGTGGCTCCTGATTAGGACAAGGTTGAGTACCACTGACTTAGTACATATCTGACATTAACGATTAAACACATGTGTGCATTCTTTATAAATGCAAACCGAGTCAAGCCGACTCCGGAGGTGGCGGTATGCACCTTCAAGCTGTTTGCAATCCGCCAAAAAACCGAGAGAAGAAGAAGACGAAGCCGACTCCGAGCTGTCCGACTTCAGGCGAGCTATTTGAGACCTCCCCCAACTGTGATCGGCTATTCTCGTCTACTTTCGAGGCGAGCCGCAACGCGTCTCAAACAACCCAGATAACAAAGAGACACTGGGCCGGATCTGGGCCGCACCTAGCAGACGATCTGGCCCGGATCCGCCAAACGGACTCGGTCCGTTGTCCAAACGCACATCGGCCCGAAACTGGATCGGATCCGCAAAACGGATCTGCGGCAGATATGGGCCAGCACTGGTCCAGCTCTGTTTCAATATGGTTCTCCGCGTTTCAGATCCGGTACGGACCTGCGTTCCAGATGCGATACGGATCCACTTACCAGACGCGATACGGCTGTTTACCAGACTACTGCCAACTTCAATTTTTGCCTTATCTTCGGCATTTAAACACATTAAACCTTGCTAATATTGGCTATATTTAAGTCTTCATGGAAGTGTCGCCATTTCACTTTTCATCTAAAGTTAGTGGACCAGTCAAATGAAGGAGGTACATTCATAAACGTTAAGTACTTTTCAATAGCTTAGAGCTAGGCAAGCGAAATTAAGGAGGAACTGTGTAAATGATGAATAACATGTGATGGTGTTTAACACGTCTGCAGTTTACCAAGTACATCCTCAGATTATGTTTGGCATTCGGTAATGTGCTGTGACCATAGCAAACAAACTAACTATCATGGTGGTGGTATTTACTTCAGACACTGTTACTTTACTCAAGGTATCAGAAACATAAAATAACAATATACAAGTCGAGATGTTTGCTGTATACGTGAACATGAAACTTTATTAAAACATGAACTGTAAACTTAAAAACAAAACAAAAACGATAAAATAATTAATATTGTCTATCGGGGACGGGCAGTGTATCCTGGCTTTGACGTCTCCTCTCCTGTCTCTCCTGGCGGCCCCCTTCCCTGTCGCTTGCCAGGTTAAACCAGCGAATGGTATGCTGGGATATGTCTGCATCCATCGCTGCACTCGTTATAGCGCATTTGCGCAATGCACCTATTGTAAAACAAACACACAAAATAAGTTCTTACACTGTTCTAATACTGCTAGACTGTAGTGCCATCTACAAAGAAAGGTGATTTAGCAATGGCCAACAGAGACCAGTGACAGCCAGTGGGTGAATGTAACGTTAAGACATGCTGCACATGCAATGGGGACAGAGACCATAGAGGTGGCATTCAGAGTAGGCGTCAGTGGCGGACAGTCTGGGGCCTGCTAAGCCAAAATTAAGAAAAATATTGCATTCATACATAATATGTTAGTTTACTGTAAATGTCTGTTTTCCTTCTCATTATCCTTCCTTCCTCGTTTTCCTTCTCGCTTTGTTTGTTAAAAAAAAACACTTTCCATCAGTGTTTTAAAAATAAATAAAAATGTATGAATAGTTTTTAAAATAAACAAATAGTTATTGAAAGAAATTAGTTTCCTTTTCATCCCCTCTCTTCTGGGGCGATAGAACATTTCCCGGTCAGTGCAGTAGAGCAGCCAATTGCTGACCGTTGCAACACATGACACGCACAAATTAAGCCAATCATCTAATGTGATGCCAAAAAGGCACTAGCAGTTAATCAGTCAATCACAAGCAACCGCGAATTGTACAACAGAAAGGCTTGGCTACCTTGATACTGTCACGCACACATGGAGAATACGGCCAAGGCCTGCTAGGCAGAGTTAGCATCGAAGCGTAACTGGAGGAAGGCTACAGGATGGGTAAAGGATATGTCTTACAAAATAATTTACGACACGAACATTCAACATTATTATTCATATTAGCACCTGCCAATCATTTGAGTAACACCCGATGGCGAAATTAAACAAGAATACATGCAGCGTTCTGTCGAGCAGCGCATTTGTACTAAAGCTTATTGCTGCCACCCCAGGAAAAAAAAAGATTTTCGTCCTCGAGCCCGGCCCCCTGTGAGCCGCATTCTTCGCCCTCGAGCCCGGCCCCCTGACTTTCCCAGCCGCGGCCCTCGCCCTCATGCTCGCCCCCCTGACTTTTCCGGCCGCGGTCCTCGCCCTCATGCTCGGCCCCCTGAGTTCGCCCGTGGTGGCCTTCGCCCCTCCATAACCCCCACCTTGGACTCTGTCCGCCCGAGATCCCTTCCTGGTCCTCTGCTGTGCCCCTGGGCGGTCAGCTCAGTCCCGTCCTCCTGACCCCCTCCACCCACCCTGGTGGCTTAGTGATGCGTCCCTCCTCCGGACCGCCTCCACCCACCCTGCTTGAGGTTTTGGACTTTTGTGGTTTTGTTTTGAGAGGTCTGGGATCCGTCCCTTGAGTGTTCTGTTCAGTCTTTGTTAATAGTTTAGCCTTGAAATAAAGTAGTTATTTTTGTCACTTTAATCTGCATTTGGGTCCTGCTTCCTACACACACCGTAACACATAAATCGTCATTGAAGGCCTAACCATAAAACCCCTGGCCCGCCAATGATGGGCATAGTGTAAAAACAAATAGAAAAACTTTGCAGCACATGCAAACACATAGATGGAAAGTTAAAGACTTACAAGGTAGTGATTGACAGGCTAAGGGAGTGTTGTGAAACAAAGTGCTTACAAGATTAAGGTAATAGATTCAGTTCCAAGAGAACAAACTGTTGCTTAAACTTTACCTGTAGGATAGAAGTGTCTGTTAAATGAGAAGATGGAAATTGAGTGAATGCAATCTAATTCAACTAGGCCAATCTAATTCTTTTTACACCATTATGATGAAATAAACATTTGGAAAGACACTTACGGAAAAGAACGATTTTCATGGCCATTTTATTGAAGGCCCTTTTGCCATTTACTCCCTTCCAATTGATCCTGCGTGCCACGGTGCAGGTAATCATTCTTGCCAGAATATTCCACACAAGCCTCTTAGTGTCCACCCCTCCAACAGAGGAGAGCGAAGTCGCCTAGGTGGAGAATGGAAACTGAACTGAATATACATGTCAACATTACTGCAACAAAGTCAAAGACAAACAAGGCTAACATTTTGTATTGAGCATATGGAAACATGTCCCATAAAAATACTTACAAGATTTGTCTTCATTCTTTCGTTTAGAGGGTTGCGGAGCCACTCTTCGAAACTCTCCAATTCCCCATCGCTGTCGAGGGGGAATTGGAACTCTTCGGGCATCTCGTAGGTTGGGGCATGCAGGCCTGATCCTACTTTCGCCATCAAAATGTTTAAAGTTCCTGCTAACTGGTTGACCTGCTGCTTAATATTTTTCTAGCAGCAACAGGCCATGCAGCTCTGCAGCTGAAATAATGTTGAAAAATAAAGATATTTGATAGGGCAAGACCATATAATGCTTAGTCAGTTAATAGAATTTTGATATCACTCCTAAATTAAAAACTTAGCCTAACCATTCAAAATATACTAGTATAGGGGAAATGTGTGTGGGTTGGATTCGCAGAGTAACTCAAGATACAATACTATCACGATTTGTCTTACCTGTTCAGGGAATCGGGTCACTATCACCCCCAACCCTAAATGTGGGCCTGAAGACATGCTCATTTCTGGGTGTTGTGGGCCCCATTAATTGTGTGAAATGACCCCTGCCTCCTTGGTCCCGACCGTCGCTGGCTATTTGGCAAAAGGCAAATCAATAGTGATTAGCAGATTATAAATAAATAAGAAAAGAAATTGGCAACACAAACATATAAACTAAAAGACTGTAATACTTATAAGACAGGTAAGAAATATACAGTATATATCAGGCATGAAAACGGGTCAGGGGTGAAAAAGGTGAGAAGGATATTATCCCTCTAGGGGGGTCCGGGGGCATGCTCCCCGGGAAGAACATTTTGAATATTCCATATTTAAAAGCATCAATCTGATGCATTTTGAGATGCATTTTTTTGCCAACCTGGGGAGAGCAGGAGAAACTTAACTTCAGCCATGAGTCAAAAATATTATGGCCTCCTTACTAAGTATTATCAGGGATGCAAACTCATCAGGTATGGAAAAGGTGACAAGGACCCGAGCCCCCGACCCCACGGAATATCGGCTTTAAAATGAGGAATAACAGGATGTTAGCAGTCAAAACAACTAAAGCAGCAGTGTTAATAATAACAGAAACGCTAAAGAGTCGCATCTAATAGAAATATAAAAAAACATTTATTTTAATTGTGGAGCAGTCAGTTTATAATTTTGAAAATCTATTGTCATGCCTCTGTGCAAGGCTTAGTCTTTCTATCTTTATGGCATCTGGTGTAAAGTAACTAAATTCATAAACTCAAGTACTATACTTGGGTACAATTTTGAGATACTTGTACTTTATTTAAGTATTTCAATGTTTTGTACTTTGTTCTTCTTCTCCTCTACAGTTCAGAGGTAAATGGTGTACTTTGACTCCACTACATGTATTAATACCTTTAGTTACTTCACAGATCTGGATGAATGATGTGAAATATAATCAAGTGTTGAATCAGACTTTAGTTCCACCTGGAGTAAATCCACAAGCTACCCTGCAGTATACAAAGTCATTCAGACTAGCTGCACCTTTACCAGCTTTGAGAACACTTTCATGATCAATCATTATAAAACATATCATATATATTATTCTGAAATGGGCCAATCTGCACAACGACTACTTTTACTATATTTTGATGAGAATACTTTTCTACTTTTACTTGAGGAACATTTTGAATGCAGTACTTTTACTAACAGAGTATTCCTACACTCTGGTACTTCTACTTTTACTCAAGTACAAGATCTGAGTACTTCTACTTTTACTCAAGTACAAGATCTGAGTACTTCTACTTTTACTCAAGTACAATATCTGAGTACTTCTACTTTTAATCAAGTACAAGATCTGAGTACTTCTACTTTTACTCAAGTACAAGATCTGAGTATTTCTGCTTTTAATCAAGTACAAGATCTGAGTACTTCTACTTTTACTCAAGTACAAGACCTGAGTACTTCTACTTTTACTCAAGTACAAGATCTGAGTATTTCTGCTTTTAATCAAGTACAAGATCTGAGTACTTCTACTTTTAATCAAGTACAAGATCTGAGTACTTCTACTTTTACTCAAGTACAATATCTGAGTATTTCTGCTTTTAATCATGTACAAGATCTGAGTACTTCTACTTTTACTCAAGTACAAGACCTGAGTACTTCTACTTTTACTCAAGTACAAGATCTGAGTATTTCTGCTTTTAATCAAGTACAAGATCCGAGTACTTCTACTTTCAATCAAGTACAAGATCTGAGTATTTCTGCTTTTAATCAAGTACAAGATCTGAGTACTTCTACTTTTACTCTAGTACAAGATCTGAGTGCTTCTACTTTTACTCATCTATCTTCGATCTATACTTATACCACCTCCGTTTATAGCCTATGAAAAAAAAACTATTAGAAAACGAAGGCTAAAGCTAACGTTAGCAGAGAGTGACAATGTATGCTAGTTAGCTAGCTAGCTCAACGGTAATATTGCGACAGAAAAACTTTTCAGTTTACATCACGCTCTGCCGCTCCGACAGGGAGCTCTGCTCTGAACACCTGAACGGCCCGTTCTAACAGCTGTTCACCAGCGGTCCAGTCTGTGCCACAGTGACTCCGGACCGCACAGTTAATATTAACGAAGGCACCCGTAGGTAATGTGGCTGCTGATGCTAGACCATCATCGCGGAGCAGCAGAGCCGACAGGCAGGAAGACTCGAGCACACAGCTCGCGCTGCATTATAATATATAAAAAAAGAACACCATGCGTGTCATGATGGCACATAACAGCTCGCGGCCGCAGATTACTCCGGGTCCCAGACCCCCCCATACCCCAAAAATATTTTTATTGCAGATCTACATGAATCACACAAACGACCTATTTTGGATTCAAAACGGCGAATTTCGCCGAAAGGTGAGTGATTTTCATGCCTGATATATATGTTTTTGTATTCCACAGGGTGCACCCATCATTTGTCTAGCATTGAATTAAAGGATTTATAGGTTCAACAAAAAAAATATTCTTACAGTATAGCTTTGCATATGCACATACAGTGGGGAAAATAAGTATTTAATGCATAATAATGCTAATCTTGTCATCAGTAGCATAATTTGGCCACCAGCATTTGCCATCGACATACCAGTTCGATGCCACCAAATTCACTGTGTTCTCTTCGGTGAAAACGACTCCACAAAACTTCTATACAAAAAGTAACAAATTGAAAAAAAATAAAAAATAAAAAAGTTAGTGATCAGTCCTTTGTGTGACACAAGGGACTGATCACTAGCTTGTCCCTGTAGGGTAAAGTTAGTGATCAGTCCTTTGTGTGACACAAGGGACTGATCACTAGCTTGGCCCTGTAGGGTAAAGCCACACATTTCTGGTCAATTTTGGAAAGTTTGCTAAATTTAGTGCCACATCCAAGATTTGATGCACAAACAATATTAAGGAATGTTGAATCCATAGGATACGTAAAAAACGGTGTAGTGTCCTCATATTGCTTGTATGCCACATACATGTCATCCTGGCACTCAATGATATTCATAATGCTGCAGACATTGCCCCTTATCATGAAAATATTGTTTTTTGATTTGGTTTGTATTGTATATTTTTCTAATTGTATTTCATCATATTGATTGATAACACTTGTGCCAGCAGGTACAGGACCTCGAGAATGTTTTTTTTTTAACAGGGGTTTCAGGATAGGCTCATGGTCAAATGAGCATTCCTCTGACAGCCGTCGAATAATTTGGGCAAGGGGATATGACGGTTTGCAGACAAAGCTTTTGATTTTGCACAGCTAATTTTCAAAGGGAAATGCAGATATTTGATCTAAGCTGCCAAACTTTTTTGCATCATTGGCTAGATGACTTAAGCCATGTATGTTGTAAACAATTAGATCCTTTCCATACAGACCACCAAAATGGCTGACAAATGCATGCAGCAGGCTGTTTGCGAAATCGCTGTGTGTAGCAGTCAGAGAAGGAGTCACCAGTATGGAAATGGCCGTGGATAACAGCATGAAATTAGAATAAAGGGCTGAATTCAACACGTCACGCAACACCACAGGCCCAGTATACAAGAGAAATTGCCGAAATTCAGTAGCCTTCCACCTATCCACTTCCTTGAGTGGCCGTGGCTTACGTGCAAATTCCCTAGGGATATATTGTTTAAGGTTAACTAGATGATCTGAGATTTTATTAATATCTCTACAGGGAAGTCGCACAGTTAATGGGCCTTTGGTCCAGAGATGAATGAGCCGTCTGACAACACCCAAGCACACCAGATGCATATAGTCTAGTGGGAACTGGGAGACCAGTCCAACATCTAGACCCACAAAGCCATGCGGACCCAGGTGGTGCTCTTCATTGTCCTGTCTTAGGAAGGCCTCATCTGTCCTATCCACACTATTCAGGAAGGGGAAGGTCATGCGATTATTGATATATACCCCGTTCTGATTACACTTATCACATCCATGATAGCCATTGAAGGATTTTATGTTTTTAATAAAAGCACGGGCAGGTGTGTCACATATGACCGAATGCAGTCTCATAGTGAACCTTTTCCCCTCATAATTAAAACCTTCCTGTAGTTCTGTAAGCTCACAGACAAAGTCTTCCAGGAGTGTCCGAGAGGAATCAGGTTTCCTTGTACCGGAAAAAAGTCCTATCACCACTGGCTCCTTCATTGGAACACCAACTAGAAGACCCAAAATTGGCCATAGCTGCACATTTGAACTCTTGAAGAGTGGCAGACCGTCTATACCAACCTGAAGTCTTAAACAACAACCATCTACCAATTTGTCCTTCCACTGACACAGTGTCTTACTAAGGGCTGACACAATGCCAAAGTAATGATAGAGACCATTACATAGCTCCTTCACAGTATACACTGTTCTGGTCCGTAACAGGGTTCTTGCATCCCTTGGCAACTCAGGGTGATAAATTGTTAAAATGGCCAAGAGAGCAGTAATTGCAATATGGGAAACCCCATAGTTTAAGGCCCAGTTGGATAGGCGACTGTTGAGGTTCTCAGGTTCCTCACAGTCAGAGATTGCTCCCAGACTGTTGGTGTCATCATAATCACCTTGACACCTGTCCTCTGATACAGGGCCCAGAGCTGCTAAGGGGTCCAATATAACTGCTGAACCTTCAGGTTGTAACCAAGTAGAAGCACCATCATCAGGTGGCAATCGTGCAGTTTCTTTGGGAGGTAGTGTGACTGCACACACACCCTCACCAATATTCCTCAGCCTTCTGCCCAGCTCTACCCTGGCTCTCCTTCTCAGTGCAGAATTAGACACGGGTGTTTTGCATCTGTTCATTTTTTTTAACAACAATTAATTATACTAACTAAATAAGTTGACTCTCTTTCACACTTTCTCTCTCCCTTACTCACGCACTCTCTCCCTCACTCTCTCTCCCTCTCTGTATTTATTTATATTACTATTTATTTATGTATTTAAATATATTATGTTGAATCTTAAGTGTGTAAGAAGTTATACCTTAATTTGAACAGTAGACATCATGTGGGCAGCATCTGGAAAATAAATACAAGTGATGGTTTAATTAAAAAACACATTTAAGCAAATTTTTTAAACTAAAATTAAATTAAAGCCACACATTTTTGGTCAATGTTGGAAAGTTTGCTAAATTTAGTGCCACATTCAAGTTTTGATGCACAAACAATATTAAGAAATGCTGAATCCATAGGATATGTAAAAATTGTCAGTTGAACAAATGCCCTTTCTCGATTACCCAACCCCCACATGCACAAGCACACCCTCCAAATGTTCAGTCTTTTATTCATATAGCACATTACAAGGACACACATGACAGCGAATCTTAAAGCTGAAGTAAATCGATGACTCCATGACACAGAAAAGGCGGCTTCACAGGGCAGGACAGATTTAACTTTGGTGAATGAGCAACACACGAATCAAGAAGCGCTATAAGTGGCTTAACATTTCTGGGTAATGGTACACATTTATCATAATTAATTAATTTAATTAATTTTAAGTAAGATTTACTAACGTAATGTTGTGAATCATTCAGGCTAACTTATGCCCACCAAGATCAGTAAAAAGCAAATACTTGAAATATAAAATATATAAATTGAAACGTAAGATTTAATACGCATGTGGGGATGGAAACATACTCGCATAAGTAATTTATATCGACGTCTAAGTTTACTACAAGTTAAACTTATTTTTGTGTGTTACCAAGTTTAATGCCGAATTGAGTCTTCAGCAAACCACTCTCCTGCCATCTGAGCCCGCCTTTAAAAGCACAATGCCTCCACTCACATTAACGTCACTATTCGAATAAAAGTTCAATATTAAAGTTATACATTAATCCTGCTTTTTTTTTTACTTGACATACTGTTCCACCGTTAAATTAATATTAACTCTTCAAGGCTGTAACTTGCTCGGCTATCCTATCCACTGGCTAACGCTAACGTTAGCTTATCTAAACTATGATCAACTAACAGAGTTTTGACCAAAAAGTTCACATTTTGAGTCACTTGCGTATCAATCGACGCATACATACACATATAATACATATATATACCAACCACAAATACAAAATTAGAACAAAAATGTTGGCTATACTTACTTGAGTTGATCATTCTTGAGTGAATTTGCCACCTGCGAACGTTGGCTGTGAAAGCTCAGAGTAGGCTACTTGGATTATGGATAGTGGGCATTAGCGTAATGAAAAAATATTAATCTATCGTTTAATATTTAATTCAATCGTACAATGCCACATTACTGTAGGAGACTATTTTTGTGTTAAGTTTTTAGTTTTCAATGTTATATTTTATTTTATTTTAATGTTTCAATTCAATAATCAAAGAAATATATGAAGACGTTACACCCCCATATTATTTTTGATTTGTTCCATTCCAATGATTTCTGGCACTTGCGGCTCAAATACGTATTACGGATCTGGGCCAAATCTGTAAACCAGCAAAAATACTGCACTGCTTGCAAATAGAATGTTTAGGCTGAAAGCTCTATCTGGTGCGGATCTGGCCCACAGTCAAAAAACGTGTGTGAGCTACAAACGGATCTAAAGGCTTTCGTGCGGATCCGGCCCAAAGGTAATTGCTATCTGGGAAGCCTTATGGAGAGAGAAAAGTTATCTTTTTATCCCGTTTGAATTGTGCCACGAATGACACATATGATGTTTGTCAATCTTAAACAATCATTTCCATGTAAAAAAAGTCACAGTTTGTCGTAAAACTGTTGAAATATAAGACTATGAAAAATACACAACTAGAAAGACTACAAATCCCAAATCCCATTCTGGGTCGCGTAAGTGATGTCGTGGCGATAATGCTCCAAGACTGGATGCGACTCGCAATTAAAGCAAAGAAGAAGAAGAAGAAGATCTCATAACTGATTTATTCCCTCCAATAAATATAAGAGATTGCTCCAATAAATTCACTTTTATAAGATGCCTGTGTGCTTTGTACCAGGTTGGAATCACAAAAGTGATCATACCTCTTGCTCGTTCTATCGCTTCCCGTCTGATGAAAGGACCAGGAGTCGTTGGACCAAACATATCAGGTAATATCATAGACTGTATATATAAATGGACGTAGTGTCCGTGACGTCACCCATAGGATTCTGCAGAGCCCTTATGCTGCGTTCACACCGGACGCGATGCGAATATTCGCTTCGCTCTAAACGCTCAAGTTTCACCGCGGCTTGCAGTTTGTTTTATCGCGTCATTCAAAAAAGACATACCGTTGACGCGCCGCGCTGCGCGGGACAGTTGAGGTTGTTTACACTTCCATGCAAGATCGTTTTGGTTATTTCTGTCGTTAACTATGGAGGATATAACAACTATTGCTGCTTTGTACCTTCTGTGGAAGTCCTACAAACGTAGCAACAAACGCCGCTCTGTCTGGGTTCACAATGTAATCAAGCGTCTCACACAGTTTGGTGAATATCATTGTTTAACTAGAGAATGCAATTCCTGAAGAAATTGCTAGTGGGAATGCTTTATGCTGAAAAGCTGACACTAAACTGCTATGCTGAAATGTAATGTGTAAGAAGAAAGTGAAGAATTTAGATTAAAATGAAATGTGTAAGAAGAAAGTGAAGAATTTAGATTGAAATGAAATGTGTAAGAAGAAAGTGAAGAATTTAGATTGAAATGAAATGTGTAAGAAGAAAGTGAAGAATTTAGATTGAAATGATACATGAACACTGGGGGCTTGAATGTGTGATGAGAGAAGAAAAGAAAGTAAAAAGGCTTGGAAAAGCAGCAGAATATTTGAACCACAAACTTCTGAACTAAGTTGATGGCGAATGATCTGTCGCCATGGCAACGACATTTGATGACACCCCATAATACGCTTAGATGCGTTGATGGCTGCATCGTTACCAAACCTGTGAAGTCTTGGGCTGTCTGGAGTATTTTCACTGAAGTTATGAGAAAACCGTGTTTCAAGGCGAGTACTTTGTTGCCATGGTAACGGCATTTGAAGAAATCTCAAAACTGTCCCGTAGATGTCTTCAAGGCTGGAATGTTAGCACACATGTGAAGTTTGAGCACTTTTTGAACATTTTCATAGGAGTTATAGCGACATCATGTTTTATGGCGAGGGATGTGTTTCCATGGAAACGGCATATGGTGAGATCACAGATTTGGTATAGAGCTGTTGAGGCATGGACCAGTGATATACAAGTGAAGATTGGGGGACGATTGGACCGTGTCCATTGGACTTATAACGGCATCATGTTTTATGGCGAGGGATGCGTTTCCATGGAAACGGCATATGGTGAGATCTCAGATTTGGCGTAGAGCTGTTGAGGCATGGACCGGTGATATACAAGTGAAGATTGGGGGACGATTGGACCATGTCCATTGGACTTATAGCGACATCATGTTTTATGGCGAGGGAAACGGCATATGGTGAGATCTCAGATTTGGTATAGAGCTGTTGAGGCATGGACCGGTGATATACAAGTGAAGATTGGGGGACGATTGGACCGTGTCCATTGGACTTATAACGACATCATGTTTTATGGCGAGGGATGCGTTTCCATGGAAACGGCATATGGTGAGATCTCAGATTTGGCGTAGAGCTGTTGAGGCATAGACCGGTGATATACAAGGTAAGATTGGGGGACGATTGGACCGTGTCCATTGGACTTACAGCCACATCGTGTTTCATGGCGAGTGGTCTGTCGCCATGGCAACGGCATTTCATGACACCCCATACTACGCTTAGATGCATTGATGGCTGCATCGTTATCAAACCTGTGAAGTTCTGGGCTGTTTGGAGTATTTTCACTGAAGCTATGAGAAAACCGTGTTTCAAGGCGAGCATTGTGTTGCCATGGCAACCACATTTGAAGAAATCTCCAAACTGTCCCTAAGATGTCTTCACAGCTGGACTGTTGAAGTCTGCTGCATGTCAGTTGGAGTGATGACATCATCGTGTTCCATTACACAGGTGTTTATAGTTGAGCTAACGAGCTCTGTAGAGATCAAAGGTTTCCATTGTTCTGAATGAGAGATAAACCTCTTACATGTGAACGTTTTGTGGAAGAACCGTAACAGATATCTGTGAAATTTCAAAACGTGAAGCATGTCAAGGAAGTTGAGTATCTGAAGTGTAATTTTTGTGTAGTTTCGGGTTAATAATGTGGCCTTTTTGGCAGTTTAATTAAAGGTGTGCGGCTGCGACCGTGAGGAAATATCTGCCTGAAATTACAATGGGCTTCAATGGAGGAATGTTGAACGTTTTTATCACTTTATGCCCTCAAGAGGCATTTTGTTGAATTATTTTTGCTTAATTATTTGTCATTTTTCAAGCTACGAGATGTTTTCCTACGTTTATCATGAAAAATTATGTCCCAGGAATGTAAGGTTTGGGAATTATGGCAGTTTTAAAAAAATATATGAAGGCACATTTCAAGATTTCTTACCCTCTAGGTGTGACATCACGCACTCTAGTTAATGTTAAAATGTGAAGAAAACCTCTAAAACAAGGTCTGAACAAATGTTAATATCTCTAAAAGTAAGAATCAGATTTAAAAGTTGTTTTACACGAATAATGTCAGAAAGATTTGTAACATTTGAAAGTTGGAATGAGGTTTCTGAGTGAAAGTATGAATGAACAGTTAGCAGTTGAAGTCGCATGAAAATTTGTTGAAGTTGAAGATTTCCTCCATTGACTTCAATGTTAACAATTTGATGTATTATGGGATGTATCTCTGGAATTATGAAAGTTATGAATGAGAAAAGTAATAGCCATCGATTCCAGACCGAGCTGAACGTTTTGATGTTTGAACGGAGTTTCTGCGATGTTCAATGCGGGAGGAGAAGAGGGCCAAAATACCGGCGGAATAATAAAAATGTGTCCGTAGAAGAACAGTTAGTGGGAATGTGTTAACAGCATTCCCACTAAATCAAGGAACTGCGCCTGGATGACTGCCGTTTCCAGCGGTATTTTAGGATGACCTGTGTCCAGTTTGATGATCTTCTAGCTCGGGTTGGTGTCAGGATTTCCCGGATGGACACAAACTACAGGCGTTCCCTCTCAGCTGCGGAGCGCCTGTCAATATGTCTCCGATAAGTTGCTTTTTTTTTTTTATTTATTAGCGTGTTAATATGAATACAAAATGTTTCATGAATCTTGCACGTCATGGTGAATCAATGCCACAGCACTATGGATCAAAATGAACTGTTTGCTGTTATTATTTAACTATAATAAACGTTTAAAAGGGATGCTGAAATAACTCCCATCATGATAGTTTTAATTACTTTGTATACTGCAGGGTAGCTTGTGAATTTACTCCAGGTGGAACTAATTGTCTAATCTGATTTAACACTTGATTATATTTCACATCATTATTTCAAATCTGGAAAGTAACTAAAGGTATTAAATACATACCATTTAATGTAGCCTACTTAGTTACTTTACACCACTTTTTCAGGTTATGTCTTCATACAACTTTGTTTGATTTATTTTATATATGTTTCTTTTCTTTTGTGCTGCAGGTATTTCGCTACAGGAGATTCATTCAGGACAATTGCCAACAGCTTCCGTGTTGGTGTCTCAACAGTCTCTACCATCATCCCTGATGTGGCCACTGCTATCTGGGACTGCCTTGTGGAGGAGTTCATGGCTGTGCCCTCTACAGAGGAGTGGAGGTCAATAGCAGAGAAGTTTGAGGAGCGGTGGAACTTTCCTCTCTGCTGTGGAGCATTGGATGGGAAACATGTTGTCCTCAAAGCCCCAGAAAACACAGGATCCCAGTTCTTTAACTACAAAGGAACATTCTCACTTGTTCTTTTGGCAGTTGTGGATGCAGAGCGTTGCTTTCGTGTCATTGATGTTGGGGGCTATGGAAGAACTAGTGATGGTGGCATTCTGGCCAACTCTGCTTTTGGTCAAGCCCTGAAATCTGGCTCCCTCCAACTGCCTGCTGGCCTGCCACTCTCAGGAGGTGACCACCTGGGACCCCTGCCACATGTATTTGTTGCAGATGAGGCCTTTCCTCTCAGGAAAAACCTCATGAGGCCATTCCCTGGGCGCAACCTTCCCAGAGAGCGCAGAATATTTAATTACCGTCTGTCTCGAGCTCGGCTTGTCGTAGAGAATGCCTTTGGGATTCTCTCCTCTCAGTGGAGGATGTACAGACGTGTAATTGAGGTCCAGCCAGAAGTTGCAGTGAAGTTTGTGAAGGCTACCTGTATTCTCCATAACTTCTTGCGCAGGACAACCCAGGCAAACACACAGAGGACCTTCTCAGTTGCTGATGTGGAGCCACTGCCAGGTCTAGGAAGAATTGCAGCCAACAACTCCGCAAGAGAGGCCATCAGAGTTCGGGAGGTGTTCACATCATACTTCAATGCAGAGGGAACGGTCCCGTGGCAAGACGACGTGTAATGCACCAGCACACAGTAAAAGGCTCTTTTACGAGCCACCCACACATACTATTGAGCAGCCTCCTGCAACATTTCTATCCCAACACCAGATTTAGGTCACCAATTCATATAATATTTCTGTTAAATCCATGAGTTATTGTTTTGTGAGGTAGTGCCACTTTCTGCTTTTTAAATGACTATGATTTTAGGCAAAGCATATAATAGAAGTACATTTTGACTTTGAATGTAATAGAATTATGAAAATATGCAGTCTGTTATTGTGACGACCCCTCCACATCACGAGGGGTGCCGTTGGCTCTGTGTGTGTGTGCTTACAGGATCCAGTGCTGTGGGGCCGGCATTTGTCTGATGAGCTGCACCTGGGTCGGGGAGCCGAGAGCCAAACCGGATTCGTCCCTCGCCCTCATTCCTCTTGGCACTCTCTTCATGCCAACCTCGGGGGACCTATTGCTGTCTTAGTTTATTTGTTTAAATATAAATAAATTATTGTAATATTGTCGCACCTCGTCTCCACTCTCAGGTTTTGTTATATGTGACACTTATATTTCTAGAAAGGATTATATGTGACTAGGAATACTCTGTTACAAGTAAAAGTTAGTTACTTTACACTACTGTGCACAATACAATCACCTTAATTACATTATTAATTATGTGATGACCATAAAGAAACCTAAAGAAAAGTATGTGATGGCGAAAGAATAAAGGAACATACGTTGGTAACATTAAACAAAGTTTTATTATCAATTTAAATAAATATATACAATGATTATAAATATTTTTTTAAAGCCTGGTTTGTTCCCTTCAAAGATTGTCAACCCATGGCAGGTAATCTATAAAAAGTCCAAATTTAGCACAACTGTGCTTGCTTCATAAATTAATTTATGTATTTCAAACTTTACAAAGTTCTTCTGCTGCGTTGGCAGTCTTTGAAGGGAAGGAAGCAGGCTTTGAAGGAAATGCTCATCTTCCGAGAGTGGGGCGGCAGGCAGAGCACCGGACCCCCGTGTCAGGGCCTCAAGGAGGCGTTCATGCACCTCCTTTTCATTGTCTACTACACTCCTGGGCCTTTTTCTTCCTGCATGACAAAAACAAATAGCATTTTTTAGTGAAGGTATAGCAATGCATCAATACAATAAAATGCAATCAAAACTGTCATTTACATACCCCTGGTGCTCTGCCTACACCACTAGGTCCTGCAGGGGCATCAGTGGGGACAGCAACATGGGACAGCAGCAGGGACAGCAGCAGAGACAGCAGGAGGGGCATCATCATGATCCACTGCCCTCTGAAAACTCATGTTCATCTGTAAATATTGAAAATATAAGAAAGATGTATTTTGTATTCCATTGAGGCAAATATAATAATGAGATAGTAAAATGGAACAGGTAATGTAATTCTAGATTTTGTGAGAATACACCTTTTTACAATTGCACTTGTATTATTATAATTACTTATTGAGAAATTAAGCAGTTATAGCCTTGATATTCTCTTAAACTTAGATTTTTACATTTTTTTTGTAGATATTCTGTATGACTTTCCTATGCAGTGTGAATGAGTGTCTCCACAACCAACCACTTCCGTCTGCTCCCTCTGCTTCACCTCCGTACTCTGAGGTCCTGTCTTCCTCGACCCCCGACACCATATTGCTGGACAAGAACGCGTCATGTGAATTTGACGCCCGAGTTGAAAAAATTGAACTCTCGCGTTTTGACGCGGCCTCCTTCAATCGCCTCAATCGCGTGATTCGCGCCGCGTCCACCGCTTCATGCGCGCCGTTGGAGCAAATTCGCGTCTGATCGTGTCTCTGCATTGACTTTACATGTAATCGCGCCGCCCCCAAACGTCGCATCGCGTCCGGTGTGAACGCAGCATAAAAAACAACTCGCCTCAACGCACGTAAGCAACGTGGGCGCCAACGTGAGCGCCCTCGTGACCAAAATATTTGACGGCGCTGATTGGCTGAAATTATGTTTCGGCGGCACAGTTTACTATTGAGACTTTTGCAACGTGCTGGTTGCTGCTGTTTGGCTCGGGGGCTCCGCCCGGTAATGATAAACTAATACCACGGGCAATGCCAGGCAGGAAACATGTGACTTATCAGTAACTTTAGACATCGTAAAAAACAATTTTAAACGAGATTTTATTGTAGATTATACATTTTACTGATACCAATTGTATGATATTTACCTTGTTCATTAAAAATATAAAATATATATTTTTTTTAAATATTTTTTTTTAAATTTAATATATATATATATATTTTTTTTTTTGTATGTGGGAAGAGGTGGGGCGGCGCCCCTAGCGCCCCTATGGGCCGGCCGCCACTGCCTAAAAGGCACAATCACCACGAACACGGCTAAAGGGTCAAGTACAGTAACTACAACTAACTAACGTTGTAACCTCTATGGTTGTAGCCTAGCAGAGTGGACAAGTTGCTGTTAGCTGACAGTGAGGCATGTACATGTCCATCAAAGTGACCACGCCCTAATTTATGCAAAATCTTTAAGGCTTAATATTAATTAAACAGATGAGTTGAGAAAAAATGCACCCCCCACACAGTAGTCATGAAGGGGGAATCTAACTATACAGAGAATATGGTTTTTTGAACCACGATGTAAACATGTTTATTTCTGCTGTAAAGTTGGGCATTTTAACATGGGGGTCTATGGAAATTGCTCCCTTCTGCAGCCTGCTCCTACTGGCCACTAGATGAACTGCAGTGTGTGGCACTTCTGTATTGGCATCCCGGCTCTTCCCCAGAGTTTGCCGCTTGGGTAATATACATGTTTTGCATGGAACATAGTCAAGTTAGCTACCTAGCTAGTAGCGAGCACGTTAGTTAGCATTACATTACATTACTTAGCCTTGTCATTTGTATTAGCCTTAACATGAAGTAAACCAAAATGTTAAACAGTAAGAGTAGTCATGATGGTAAGTATTTTGTGAAACATTTGAAGAGTAGCCTATCGCCCCCTCCACCAGGTGCTAAGGGGGCGGGAGGTAGGCTAACGGCACATTAGCATCGGCGATCTTTTCTACTTAATGCTATCTGCACAAACAACCCAGTCTCATAAAAAAACGTGTAATAACTACGTTGGTCCACAACGTAGGACGTAGTATTTCTACAGAAATTGTAAGATCCCTACGTTTTTTTTCACCATTCATTCCAATGTCACGTGATCTTCAAATTTCTCCCTGCAGAAAAAAAAACATGGCCGAACTTCGTTTTATTCTCGGTGTAAAATGTCTATTTTAAAGTTAGTTTGGCCATTAAAATGCGTTTTGATGTCATTTGATGCGAGAAATATGAGTTGTTATTTCAGATTATGTGTGCAGTGGATGCACATGATCTTTAGTTTGCTAGTTATTACGAAGATTACTTCAGGAAATTGTGTCTATACAACGTTTTCATTGTCACCAAGGTGGTTGCTTGGGATGCTGCTATCGATATTATTTCTGTTATGTTGTGTAACTGTTTAATGGTGTAATCTTTATTGCTACCCCCTTCCCCGTCAATGTATAGTGTTGGTCAAACGTATTAGTTTAACAAAATCCGCATCTAAAATTGTGGCATAGATACGTTATTTTCCCCTGTGCAATTCTCCATTTACTCAACAATAACACATAATTATCCTTGTGTTTATTTATTTGTTTGATTAATAAACACAAGTTGGAGTCCGTCAGGACCGAGGGTCGGAGCAGCTCATTTGTTTTACAGAATATTACACCCGGAAGTAAGTATTCTCTCCGCTTCGCTTGACAAACCCCGTGATAGTCCTCAAACTCTGTAATTGGAGAGTGTGCCGAGCCTCGAACAGCACTTTGAAATGGGATGGAACCACGGCAGACTGTCCAAAACTGGATTTGAACGGGTCCACCCCATCCCCCCCTCCCCCACCCCGTCCCCAGAACTACACATGCTGGCTATTGTGTTTCGCAACATGTTCTATGGCACGTCTCTACTGGGAATTGTAGTTTTAAAAGACGTTTTCATATTTCCCTTAATAAGAAGTGGCCAGTATTAAACTGTGTACATCCCTGGAGGTTTAGGGGATAGGAAACACTCACATTTAAAACATATAATTAATAAATGGGTGAAAATTGCTTGTGCCCATAATGGGCAGCATTACCCACATGACACCTAAGGTCAGAAGAGCTTTATTCAACAGCTGGTCTTATGTCTGTGACCCCTCCTGTTGTTCATTGATAAGCCTGAAACATGCACTTGTCAAGGTTCAGAGGCACATTTTGCAAATATGGCAGTAGCCATCGATCATCTTAAGATAAGATATACTTTATTGATCCCAAGTTGGAAACATTTGCGTTACATCAGCATGTGTAACAGTTGTAAATATGCAGTGGTGTTTATTTGTAAATCATTTAGTATAATCACACAAATTCTGTGTTTTATATTTAATAATTCTGTGTTCTTTATTTATTGATTGTTCAATACCTGACAAGTCCGGAGATGAAAAACTTTGGTCACAGGTTCCTCAACAGTGCATTACAAGACATCTATCAATATGGATGTATACCTCCACCATTAAACTGTCGTATTCTGCACATTTCTTATACTATCTACATACATCTTATAAGAGTATAATACATATGTATAATATCAGTTAAAGGATACTGCAAGGAGACGTATTGTGTGAAAAGAAATGTAAGATGTTGTTTAATGGCTGATATATTTATGATCCACGTCACGTTTTCAGTGTTGGCGGCAGTTCCTCATGTTTGTCCAGAAGTCTTCTCATCAGGGCTCTATAAATAGAGAACTACGGCAGATATGTAATATTTAATGCAGCCGAACCGTGTATTACAATGCCGTTATGTGATGACTTCCAAAGAGAGAAGCAAGCACACTCGGAATAAAGTGTTTTCGGTCTGTTTCCGGTATTTGTTTATAACGATGTGATGTGAGATGTGAGACTGGAATTGCACAGGGGAAAATCTATGCCACAATTTTAGATGCGGATTTTGTTAAACTAATACGTTTGCGCTGTGGACCAACCATGGATGTATAATAAGGGGACCAACACTATACATTGACGGGGAAGGGAGTAGCAATAAAGATAACACCATTAAACTGTTACACAACATAACAGAAATAATATCGATAGCAGCGTCCCTAGCAACCACCTTGGTAACAATGAAAACGTTGTATCGACACAATTTCCTGAAGTAATCTTCGTAATAACTAGCAAACTAAAGATCATGTGCATCCACTGCACACATCATCTGAAATAACAACTCATATTTCTCGCATCAAATGACATCAAAACGCATTTTAATGGCCAAACTAACCTTAAAATAGGCATTTTACACCGAGAATACCGGCCATGTTTTTTTTTTTCTGCAGGGAGAAATGTGAAGATCACGTGACATAGACGCCAGCCATTGGAATGAATGGTGAAAAAAAACGTAGGGATCTTACAATTTCAGAGGCGTTTTTGTAGAAATATTACGTCCTACGTTGTGGACCAACGTAGTTATTACACGTTTTTTTATGAGACTGGGTTGGTACAAATGGTTAACATTGAACATTAAAAGATCAGGCAGTTCATGGAGAGTCGAAGGAAGGCAGGCAGCTTTGTATGACATTCTTCTGGACATGTTTCATTGTGATGATAGTGAGGGTGAGTCAATCTGTTTGTTGGAAAGACAGTAGTTGAGTGATAATTATTCAAAGTGTTGTTACTTTAAAGTGTTGTTACTGACCTTTTTCTCTTTTATTTTCTTTACCTCCCCTGTAACTGCTGAGACCCTGAGGAACATGCACACTGGACTGACCTGCTCTGGCAACCTGATTTCCACTGTACGTAATAGTATTTGGTTATGGTATATTATTTATATACATCAAAGGCACAATGCACCCCCCAGAGACACACATGTATTGAGTGTGATATTTTGCAAAGGTCATGTGAAATCATCTTTACATACTAGAAAACTGTAGGAGCGGCAACTTGTTTTGAAATTTAATTTTTAATATCCGATAATAAAGTTGATCTGTTTTCTTTATTCTTCTCTCTTTCCAGCTCCATCCATCTGTTCCTGCAGGTCCTGCTTGCTAATCAATGCTCATATGTTTTTACACAATTACAAATAAAGTCAATGTATTGTATGACATGAAGTTGTGCTTCATTCTGAGTCAATAATAAATTCATTCTGCCTTCAACTGCAAAATGATTGTGGACTGCACCGACATCCATGTAGCTGCCCCCCAGTAAGATGAACCAAGCAAAGTTGACATACTCAACATACAGCTGTGCTCTTAAATTTACATGAAGAATTTGTGAAATATTGGTAATAACAGGTTTAAATGATTATTAGTAATTAATTATATAATTTTCTCATTGTAGACGAGCAGATGAGAAAAGCAGAATATGCAGCTGCCATTTTCCACATGGAAAAGAGAAAGGGAGCTTAGCTGTTTTCAAACTGGTTCATGTATCACTTAGTTTACTGAACCGTGATGAATGAAAGAAATTAGTGAGGTAGTGGTTTACTGAAGTTACAAAGACATTAATATATGAGTAACAGGTCAGTGTAAACACAAGCTTCTGTCAATTATGGATCATTCAAACTATATAAAAATATGTAATAAAGTTCTAAAATAAGTATTCGGTATATTCCTTGATAGCTTTTAGAGAAGGTTGTTTTTAAGTTTACTAAAATCTATCGTTTCAACTGTTTCACTTTATAAAAAGGGAACAGGTGAGGAGAGCATCATTGAGTTTCTTATTCTGTCAGTAAATTATCCAAATGAAATGTTTTCATTATTTTAGTCAACCCTAAACAAATTGATTGTACCTTTTAATAATGACCTTACATGGTCGCCAAAGTTAAATTAACTTCAGAAAATCAAATCTGTTCTGAGAAAAAACTAATAAATGTTTAAAGATAGGAACTTGCCATCCCACTGAAAAACAGTCCGTAGAGATTTAAAGGCGTAGTTGTAGTTCAGTCCAACGTTTCATTTGGATTCATTTCTCCAACAGTCAACTATTTTCATAAAGAATATATATATATTTCAAATTTAAAGTCAACTTTATTGTCAATCTTACTCAGTTTGTGTTTATAGACAGAGAGATCAAAAAGACGTTTCCAACAATCCCAAATACGAAAAATAAAATTATACAATTTACAGATATGTATACAAATATATATATCCTATACACACCATCATGTATAATGATGGTGTATGATGTAGAAGGAAGTGTGGTAGATAAGTAAATATAGAGTTACATACAGATCCATGTTACAGCAAAAGATGGAATAACTAAGAAGCACGCAGTATAATAATAATTACATGCAACAATTAAATAACTGCTCAGCATCTCCACCACAATCCCAATCTGCTGTGTCCTGTTTTCCTCCCCTCTGCATAACACCCCATCACACATACGAAACACAACGCAGAGTCCGAGGGTGTTAAGAGTATGTTTATTTAAATGTCCTCCTCTCTACTGGCCAACACAGGGAGCATATGCTGGGTGTAGAATTGTTCCAGGAGGAAGAGTTTTCCATGCCATGCAGGGTCTTTGGGGATGGGGATGATGATCGCCTCCTTCGTGGTCCACACAACAAAGTAGCAGAGACTCCGGTCTGTGATGTGCAGCTGCCCTTGGACCTGGTGCCAGTATGGGTGATTCTCCTTGAGAATATATGACCCACCTGTAAGGGAAACTTCTGTGTAGCAATGCAGTGGGAGTCACCGACTCAGGAAAGAGACACGGGAAGAGCAGGAGCTTTGATGTCAAACACTGATGGTTTATTTGGAGCTTCGGCCGGAGAATTCAAACCACAAGTCACAGCAGCCACGATCTGACTGCACGGGAGAGTTGCCACGTCAATTCTGAAGAACTCTACCCCAGACCCATGTATTTAGCTAGTTCCGAGAGCATCATCAACATGCTGCATAACAAGATAAAATCATAACACCTCTATCAGCTGACCTCAACAGGCAGGAACATAGAATCATAACACCTCTATCAGCTGACGCCAACAGGCAGGAACATAGAATCATAACACCTCTATCAGCTGACGCCAACAGGCAGAAACATAGAATCATAACACCTCTATCAGCTGACGCCAACAGGCAGGAACAGGGAGACAGAACACTGAGAGCACAGCAGCCAAGGTTACGAGGTGCGTGTGCTCAGTCAGGACAGTTTGAACAGATAAACTGGGTCAAAGTTATGGGCCTTGGAAAATATTCCCCAACAGTTACCCTCCTCACGGAGACAGAAGGATGGTAACTGGACTGCCTCCGCGATGGTCATGTTCCTCTGGCTGTGTGGACACTTCACCTCCAGCAGGGCAGATGATAAAATAAGTGCACAAGTCCATCGGGTGATGCTCCCAAAACACCCGACTCACTCACAAAGAGACCACTCGAACACTGTCACCCGATAGGCCTGCACAAAAGCCTTCACCCCTTCGGCCTCGTTTACAACCCCCCAGTTGACAGCCATGACTCCGTCCAAGTTGTACCCCCCAAGCACCCTCTTCATGAGGGATGCGCATGGAGTGGATGAAAGTCCCGACAGCACCAAAATTGCAGGCTGCCCTGCCTGTGTAACTGCCACTGAGGATTTGTCCGCTGTCCTACGGTGGCTGTCTGGATGGCAGCTTGCAGGTCTCTGCTCAGTCGCATTGAGGCAAGAATTGCCTCAAGCCCCCGACCCCCATGCTCCTTCACCAGCTCCGGCACGGTGACAATGGCCTGATGTTGAGGCTGCGGCTTTGGCTCAGGTGACAAAAGCCATGCCATGCCACACTGTGTGCCCCTCAGTGCAGACCTGAACCAGTCTACATCCTCAGTGGCGATGTCTCTGGCCAGTGGGTTGTATGTCTCCTCTCGCTGTTGGTAAAGTTGAGACACCGGCTGGACTACTTTTGAAGTGCCAGGCTTCCTCCACTGGCACTCAACATCTGTGGAGCTGATCTGCCACATGGCAAATATTGCCAATGCTGCAGCGTGGCTGCATTTGTACATCCCCCGTGCACAATCACAGACAGCGCTCTGCATCGCGCCATCGTCTCCCATGCAGATCTGTAAAAATAAAGTAAGTACCATTTGTTAGCATGCTATAATAGATTGAATGAGCAATAATACAAGGATGGTCCGGATCTGGGGGTGGGAGGGTTTATTTTTCCATAGTTTTGTCCTCTTGTCTGATTGTTGTTATTGTTTGTTTTTTCTGTATTTTTTGTAATTTGTGTTGTATTGGTTGTGATTGTCCATTGTATTTTTCTAAATGTGTATGAATACAATTTTGAAAAACATTTGATCAACAAAAAAAAAGCATTTGGTCAGGATCTAGACTCAGTGTGTAGTTTATTAATTAATCAATGCTCTCTACATTAGGAAAACACATACCAGTGTACCAGAGGGAGTCACACACAGCTGTGCCTAGATAACCAAACAAATTGACAAGATAACCAAAATCCTTGAATCTACACACTGCAAATAAACTCAAATGACACAACGAGATGTAAAAGGAGATCACACATACAGTATAGTCGATATAAAACTGTCCGCTTCAATCTGAAGAGCAACTAAAACAACAACACAGGAGTGTATCTTGTTCTTGTGAACACTAATGTTATCCACAGCATACACAGAGGCCACAAAGTTCTTGAGGAGAAAACTAGTTGCTAAAACAAAACACGTTAGTGTACCTTGTTAGCTAGCTGACATTAACGTTAAACATTGCACTCATATTACTCACCGAAACCTTGTAAAGCCGGTCCCGCATGCTGGCTCTTACAGAACCGACTAACTCCCCTTGTGTGTATGTACAGCTCTCAACATGTCCAGACTTGTAGTGATGTTCACCTCGTTTTATACTTTTCGCCTCATTCTGAAACCCCCCACTCATCCATATATTAACGGATTTTGACCATTTTTGTTGCATTTTTCTCCTCTCCTCTCACTGATCGAATGGCAAACGCGACCCACTGTCGGAGGGCCTCCGCGCCGGCCCGGCCTAGGGCCGGTGCTCTGGCGGTCGGTTCCTCCGAACAGCGGGTTCGACTCTGATGGCCGGGAGGGTGTGCTGCGTTGGGGTGGGGGACTTCCCCCACTCTGCGTGTCTCTTCCAACATTTTTATAATAAACAAACATACATACTGTAGCCATATGTTAAATGGATATATCCGCCTTCTTTCATTTATCTTTCCATTCCCACAACAATATACATAAAGAAATGGCATATTTTGGACATAGTTCGAATGGTGATTAATAGGGGTGTAACGGTTCGGTTCGTACCTCGGTTTGGAGGTCACGGTTCGGTACGGTTCGGTACAACAAGAAAAAGCAAAAAAAAGTCCCAAATGCATAATTCCAGGTTTGTTGTTATTTATGTTTGAACAGTAGTGCAAGTTTCAGTTTAAAAATAAAGAACTCTGACATTTTGAATAATTAACTGTATTAAACAGTTAAAAATAAACCATACACAGTACACTCAGATGGCCATATTATCTATAATGGCTGATGTCAAACAAAAAGGTTTCATCAAGCTGTAAAACTAAAAAGAATGTCTTGAAAATATGACATCATAAATAATAAGAAAGTGTTTCAAGAGCGCAAAGTCGTTGAAAAACATATACCAAAAGCTTCCGTTATTTATTTTGGTCTCTCGGCTCTCATGTCTATTGGCTTCTTAAAAACAGCGGGGATAAGCTGTTGAACTGCTGTTGTCTTTTGTCGGGCTCCAGTGATTGGCAAATCTGGGTGATGCCTTCTGATATGATTTAGCATGTTTGGCGTGTGTTACCATTAGCATACCGCACCGCTGTCTAACAACGCCGACACACCGTCCTCGTCCGATCCACCACTCGCACACTTAATCGTTATTGTAGTCCACAGGGAATCCGAAATGTTCCCACACAGCTGATTTCAAAGAAGCAGGTGGGTTCTAGCTCCTGTGTGTTATCTGAAATCGCCATACTAACTTTTCTTCTTCTTGTATTTAGTTCGTTTTGTTGTTGTGTTTCTTCTTGTTCTTCATTTGTTGTTTAAGGGCGGCTGGCAAACAGCTTTTAGGCGCAATACCGCCCCCTGGATTATATATAGTGTAGTGGATACTGCCCTGAATGAGACTTTTTTCCCACTCGTAAAATAAAAGGCGTGTGACTGCGTGTGCCGAACCGTGACGTCTGAACCGTGACGGTACGGGACGAATACGGATACCGTTACACCCCTAGTGATTAATCATGATTAATTAATTTTTAAGCTGTGATTAATCTGATTAAAATTTGTAATCGTTTGACAGCCCTAATATATATATATATAGGGACACCTTGTATTGTAGTTAATATCAGTACAGTATCACTTTTCATCACTTAGAATTGAAGTGTTCTGCCCTTACAGTGCGTATCCCTATGCGTAGCTAGACAGTTAGCTAACAATTAAAAGTCCTCCAATAAAGATGCAAGGTTTTCTTTCTTGACTTTACTGTTCTTCTTTTACTTTGTAAAACTGTAACAATACAGAAATAAAACACATATAAGTATGCAGGCTTTACATAACATATAAGTAACACTGTACAAACGACACACATACTACTATTAGGAATTAGCTATCATTAGCATCCCTATTAGCTAGCACACGTCAGAATCGTCACTTCCTGTACTGACAGTGGAGGTGTCCTGAGAGTGGAGGTCTGCACCGGAACTGTCCTGAGAGTGGAGGTCTGCAGGCAGACCCCTCTCGAGTAATCGGCTGCAGAGCAAGCTGCTGACGTATGTGCTCAGTGGGCGGAGTTACAGAGACAAACATAACTTTTTTCTTATTTCTTAACATGATTGAGACTTATAGAACGTACACCCCTCAAGATTAAAATAGTTCTACATGATTGATTCATGTTTCGACGAGAAACATGAATAAATTATGTCTCATATATTAACTGCATATTTGCAAATTGAACAACCCCACTTTCCCCTTTTTTTCAGTGTAGACTAGTACTACATCATCACAAGAGCCACCTAAAGACGTGGATAATGCTAGCACTAACGTTAAAGGGGACATATCATGCTATATTTAACAATATATTGTAGGGCCATACCTATATAAAGTATATAAATATAGGTTTTTTTTCAAAATACCAAACAGATCCTGCATTTTAGCCATGCCTCATTTCGCTCTATTTGCTCTTTCCAGCGCTGTTTTTGCAGTGGGCTGATTCTGTGAGCTGCAGCTGACCACGCCCCCCTGCAGGAGAGGAGAGCGTGCTCTGAGATCAGCTGCTAGGCTGCAGCGGGGAGAAGAGGGGGAGAAAAAGAGATCTCCGTCCTCCGTGTTTTATTCTTATAGAAGTAAGAAGAGAAGTAATGGGGCAGAAACCCTCCTTTTTACGCGGCGGTCCAAACATAGACATCAAACGGCGACACATAATATTCAGTTGCCAGTTCCTTTGGCATTAGGGCAGGGATATCTAGATACTTTCCAAGGTTTGACATAATGAATTGTGCTACTTTCAAAGGAAGCAACGATGTTTTCAAATCTATAATCAAAAAGCTCCTCAAAAACACTATCGAAGCAGTTCCTGCCGTTGCTACGTTAGTTCAAACAGTAACAATGGACTATTTTTCTTAGCGGATGCATGTCAATTTAAATCAATACAACTATTTTTTAAATCAATAAAATCATTTTCTAAATCCATAAAAGCATTTCAATTAATATTGGGAGTCATGTCGTTACTTTGTTGAGAATGTGGCCATGTAATAAGCGGGATAATGTGCACATTGTATAATGTGCCTTCATGCCGATCTAGATCCCTCCGCTTGGCGTCGGGCTCCTGATCGGCCTGTCGGGGTTCTTTTCCCCATAATGACCGCGTCGCTGCACATTATCCCTTATATGATTATATAGTCATTATTCATTTGTTTTAAAGCAGGAGGCGCAAACGCTTGCCTCGGGGAGGGAGAAAAAGAGCCACAGCGGAGAATAAACAGAAGGGCAACCATGGCAACCATGCAAGGGAAGTCTTCTTCGCTGCTTTTGTGGCAGACTACAGCGCCACTTACAGGCCTGGCATATGTACTACAGCGTCTCCAGCGCTTTCGAGCAGCAAAGGCCGGCCGTGGCCCAAACTCTCATTCCCCTAATAGGTGGAGAATTGACCACTAAGTGGAGCACCACTTTTGTGATGTAAAATAATTCAAATCTGGATCAGTCTGAATCAGATCCGTAACAGCGCTTTTTTTTTTTTTTAGATTTGGGTATGGAGGAAAAAAGAGAGGGTTGTGTTTTCTGACACTTGGTGAGTTCCCTGACACACCGGGGACACATATTCATGTATAAAAGATGTACAAGAGTGCATTTTGCATGATAGGTCCACTTTAACGTTAGCTGCGCTAGCAACGTTCCCCTGGCTAGCTCAAGCTCACCTTTCCCAGAGGTATGGACGGAGGAGATGTGGCGGAGGAAACAAGAGGCATACCCGTGGATAGACTGCAAAGCTGGGAAACTGGGCTGCAAAGTTTGTTCATCCATTTCGGATTTATCAGTCTACAAAACGCAAGGTGTGTGTGGTGTGTGTGTGTGTCTGCTTATTTGCAATGTAGGCTAGGCCTAATCACAATAATTTCAAGTCCAGATTCAATGTTGTTTGCATAAGTAGGCTATATTTTTCGTTTTGTTTATTTAATAAGTTAATTTCAGGACAACTTTGGGAATTTTGTTTGTTTGTTAAATAGAGTTTTAAATAGATTTTGAAAGTGGAGATAGAGAGAGAGAAGCAGCGCTGTCTGCTTAGTTGCAATACTGTAGCTTATGCAACTTAGGCCTATAAATTGTTTATGTAACTTATGTGCCAGTGTGTCCATGGTTTTGAGTCTGTGTGTGTGTTGAGCGCAGCGCCGTCTGCTTTTTGCAGTACAGTAACTAAAGTAGGACTAAGCATACCGGTAGTTTCTGTGGACCGGTCTGCCCGTTTTGTGAGTGTACTGTGCACGTGTGCGCACTTGTGTGGCATTGTTTGGGATGACCTAATTAAAATAGCGTCCCCCCAGTAAAAAAATCCCCACTACACCACTGGTGTGTGCCTATTGAGCTGTTTAGAGCCATGTGGGACAAAATCCGATCCTGCCTCTCCCTCTCACTGTCTAAGTGAACGGTGACTGTAAAAACTACACTGCGCATGCTCAGAGTATTGTCCTATTTAATGTGTGTGGCAAAAAAATAATGACCATAGGGGCACTGAGCTGCCATCCCCACCATACATCATCTCACATAATTCAGAGCTGATTGGCTGTAAGTACGTGTGCCGCGAAAAGTGTGGTGTGTGAAGAGGAGACGAGAGAGCTGCAGTGAGGCGTCCTAAAACCCGGAAGTAAGCTGCGCATGGCTTCCCTCCACAAAAAAGCAATGAGATTTCTCCATAGGATTTTAAAAAATAGCTCAAAATAAGGTCTGTGGGAAACGTACCTGTTAGATAAATGCACCTTTTGTTCAGCCGGATAATATCCACATGTCTACCCTACTTTTATAATTTTCGAATCATAAATCTATGGATTAGATTTATGATAGACTTTTGAAACTACAAGAAGATAAGGAGGACTTTTACAAAAAAGTAATAGAGATTTTTGTCCAGAAGGATAGGCAAATGGACTTCATCTTCAAGTCAAGGTAAGACTGCAATTTTATTGAAAATGGGATCTTACTAAGAGAGAACAATTCAATATTTAAATGATAAAATTACATGTGTTGGGTATCCTTTTGTTGAACTATCTGTTTGAAATTAATCGAAGCATCAGACAAAAAAAGCTTTTGAAAATAATATTATATTTTGATCTAGGTCAAAATATAATATTTGTAAATCTGAAGAGTCAGTGCCTCACCAGCCATGAACCTCACTGGACGTCACTGCAGAAGCTTATATATAGACATCTAAGTTTTTTGTGCCCCACCACTTTTGTACATATAAAAACGCCACTGTATATTCCGAAGGAATAGTCAATCGCTCATACAGGGAGCTCGCAGGCTAGAAATGACCACTTTTTGACCATGTACATGTCAGATAAGCTACTCACCTGCTGCCTGTCTGCCTGGGACATCAACTCTCACACACACACACACACACACACACACACACACACACACACACACACACACACACACACACACACACACGCACGCACACACACACACACACACACACACACACACACACACACACACACACACACACACACACACACACACACACACACACACTCACTCACTCACTCACATTCACACACTGCTGGCAATGATATTGACTGTTAGTCCAGCAGCGCCCTCTACTGGCTGCATATGCAATAACAACAGACACATATACACTCCGAAACACATAAATACAGCTCTGTTTATTTAGATATCTAATAAAGGATACAATTGAAGTGTGTAAGGCCTGTTACATATGTAAGTGAGTGATATATATTATACATACTGTACTGTTTTCTGCACTGAAAACATGCAGCTGTTTACACTGTAAACAGCATGTTACAATTAAAGCAGTTGTATTTAAAAAATAAATAGCCTAACATCCAGGGTAGATGCGTTTAGTGAGTAAACAAATGGTAAAGGGCAGAAAGTGTGATGGGTATTTGAGCATCTAAAATACATTATAATCACAACGGGAACAATTTGCAGAGCTGTGCTTCGTTTGCATAAGCTGCATGTGGATAAGTCGAGCTATGTTTGACAATGTTGGCAATCTAATGTTTAGATGACATGTATCGTTTGTCAATGCGCTATTTGTGCAGTATATAACATATATGTCATGGTTTTATTACAACCTGCCTGTTGAACAGTTAATTAGCCTTGGAGAATATGTTCCATTGCAGAGAAAGTTATGCTTATTGTTTGCTGTATAATATATGTAAGTAACTGATTCTCATTATACTTGCAATTTTGTATTTCTCTGTTATAGACCACACATACGGTCCAGGGATGGCCACTTTGGAGTTCAGCTTGGAGTGAGATGACACTATTAGTTTTTGGTACACTGATTCATTTTGATGCTATTAATTGTGTACTGCACCGCATTAGTCTTTACTATTTTCAGTGAAAATATTATATTTTCTACTGTTGATATGTGTCTATTCACTGTTAATGCTTATCTTTATAGTTCAATGTATTTTAATTACACTTAGACTTATACCTGTTTACATCCTACTATCTCGCAACTATAGCCTGTTGTTGTGAATAAAGTTTAATTTAATTTACACCCGGTCTCTAGAGGCTTCTCAATTCTTAAATTTCCCCTCCTCGACTCCCCTCCTCGAGACTTAGTCCCGCCCACAGGAGATGCGAGCAGAGGACCGAGGAGGGGAAGCAGCAGACGTTTAAAGAAATGAGAACTCCTCTCCTCTGAGCGGTCATATTAAAGCGACGTCCGTTCATTATTACGTGGCAACAGCTGCATCAGCTGTCGAGTGTTTTGTCATAGCGCTGTATTTTATAATCTCTGTTACATCAGCTGAACATTGTTCCCCCATATATTTACTTTGAATTAATTAAGAGTGCAGTATAATGAGACAATAACAGGCTACAGATGCGGACACACACACACACAAATATATTTATATAAATATATACAATTTCAAGTATGAGAGCACTCTCATAATAACGTAACACAATCAGAGACTGGATATATCCCCCCCTCTCTCTGGTCGCTGAAATGGGGAATTGAAATTACGGGACAAAAGTTGTATTTACAAGTATTAAAAGTAAGCAGAGGACACCAAACCAACTGAGACCCGTCTGTCCGCCGCATCTACGCACTGTACAACACACACATACACACTGCCTACCACACACACACATACACACTGTAGGCCTACCACACACACTTACAGCTCCTAAAGCATAATCAGGCTACAGCCGTTGTGTATTTTATTATGTGAAGCACTAAATGGTCTTAGAAAAATATCGACTCTTTGTTTGTAGATATCTACTAAACTAAAGCAAATAAAGAGAGTAATGTAGGCTTGTTATACTGAGTGACATATATTGTACACTGCTCTGCTTTCTGCACGGACCTCACAGCTGTTCTCACTGTAAACATCGCGACGCGATGAAAGCAGTTTCTAAAATAATATCCAGAGGATGCATGCAGAGCTGTCATTGGCTGAGATAAGTCCGGCCATGCGTCACGCCTCCACCGTTCCCGGAAATGCATCCGCGGAGGAGCCGTGGAGGAACCATCAGTGTATCCTCGGTTATAGCTCCTCCAGAGAGCCTCCTCGACGCTCGATGCTCGGTCCTCGGTGTGCATTTAGAGAAATGAGATGTCCTTCAAAAAGTCGAGGAGTCGAGGAGGGGAAATTTGAGTATTGAGAAGCCTCTTCTGTTGCCTGAAATCGACTCCGGATGATACATCAGTGTACCCTCGGTTATAGCTCCTCTAGAGACACTCTCCTCTAAATCTGTTACGGTGTGTGAAGCAGGCAGGACCCAAATGCAGATTAAAGTGAAAATTCCTTTATTTCAAGGCTAGGTGATACAAACAAAGACAAAACAGAACACTCACCGAAGACCAAGTCAAAACACAAGACGAACCGACAAAGACAGACAGAAAAACCAGAACTTAAATACACACAAGACTAATCACACAAACAAGACACAGGTGAGGAGGGAGGAGAAAACACAGGGCCACCAGGGTGGGTGGAGGGGGTCAGGAGGACGGGACTGAGCTGACCGCCCAGGAGCACAGCAGAGGACCAGGAAGGGATCTCGGGCGGACGGCCCGGGGGCAAGGCAGAGTTCAAAAAGGGGGACTCGGGCGGACGGCCCGGGTGCATGGTTCAAGGAGGGGTTCTCGGGCGGACGGCCCGGGGGCAAGGCAGAGTTCAAAAAGGGGTTCTCGGGCGGACGGCCCGGGGGCAAGGCAGAGTTCGAGGAGGGGCAAAGACCACAGCTCTCAGGGGACCGGGCAGGAGCCGGTGTTGACCGGACAGTAACCAGAGCCGGTGGAACAGGTGTCGGCAAGATTCCCCACGGAAGAGGACAAGGAGTTGGGAGGACCCCCGGCGAGACATGTGATGTCGAGGCTTCCAACGAAACAGGACATGGGGTTGGCAGGACCCCCGGTAGAAGAGTAGTCGGCGGGGCCTCCAACGGCACAGGACACAGGGTTGGCAGGACCCCCGGCAGGAGATTAGTCGGCGGGGCCTCCAACGGCACAGGACATAGGATTGGCAGGACTCCCGGCAGGAGAGTAGACGGCGGGACCTCCAACGAGACAGGACAAAGGGTTGGCAGGACCCCCGGCAGGAGAGTAGTCGGCGGGGCCTCCAACGGGACAGGACACAGGGTTGGCAGGACCCCTGGCAGGAGAGTAGTCGGCGGGGCCTCCAACGGCACAGGACATAGGATTGGCAGGACCCCCGGCAGGAGAGTAGACGGCGGGACCTCCAACGAGACAGGACAAAGGGTTGGCAGGACCCCCGGCAGGAGAGTCGTCGGCGGGGCCTCCAACGGGACAGGACACAGGGTTGGCAGGACCCCCGGCAGGAGAGTAGTCGGCGGGGCCTCCAACGGCACAGGACACAGGGTTGGCAGGACCCCCGGCAGGAGAGTAGTCTGCGGGGCCTCCAACGGCACAGGACATAGGATTGGCAGGACCCCCGGCAGGAGAGTAGACGGCGGGACCTCCAACGGGACAGGACATGGAGTTGGCAGGACCCCCAGCGGAACCTCCAACGGTACAGGACATGGGGTTGGCAGGACCCCCGGCAGAAGAGTAGTCTGCGGGACCTCCAACGGCTCAGGACATGGGGTTGGCAGTACCCCCGGCAGAAGAGTAGTCTGCGGGACCTCCAACGGCACATGAGTAGGGACTTGAGTGGGAACTCGAGAGAGGGCTTGAGAGGGAACTCGAGAGGAAACTTGAGAGTTGACTTGAGAGGTGACTTGAAAGGAATCTCGAGAGGGAACTTGAACGGAGACTCGAGAGGTGACCCGATAGGGAACTCGAGAGGGGACTCTCGAGAGAGGGCTTGAGAGGGAAGTTGAGAGGAGACTCGAGAGGGGACTAGAGAGGGAACTCGAGAGGTGACTCGAGAGGTGACTTGAGAGGTGCCTCGAGAGGTGCCTCGAGAGGAAACTTGAGAGTTCACTCGAGAGGTGACTTGAGAGGGAACTCGAGAGGAGACTCGAGAGGGGACTTGAGAGGGGACTCGAGAGGGGACTTGAGAGGTGTCTTGAAAGGGGACTCGAGAGGAGACTCGAGAAGAGACTCGAAAGGGGACCTGAGAAGGAACTTGAGAGGGGACTCGAGAGGAGACTCGAGAGGGGACTTGAGAGGGGACTCGAGAGGAGACTTGAGAGGGAACTTGAGAGAAGAGACTCGAAAGGGGACCTGAGAAGGAACTTGAGAGGGGACCTGAGAAGGAACTTGAGAGGGGACTCGAGAGGGAACTCGAGAGGAGACTAGAGAGGAAACTTGAGAGGGGACTCGGGTAAGAACTTGAGAGGGGACTGGAGAGGAGACTGGAGAGGAGACTTGAGAGATGACTCGAGAGGGGACTCGAGAGGGAACTGGAGGGGTGACTTGAGAGGTGTCTTGAAAGGGGACTCGAGATGGGACTTGAGAGGTAGCTCGAGAGGAGACTTGAGAGGAAACTGGAGAGGGAACTGGAGAGGAGACTTGAGAGAGTTGGTTCGCCAACAGAACACGGGGGGCTGGAGTCGGCCGGTATGCTGACAGGACTCGGGGAGCTGGCGTCGGCTGGAGAGCCAGAAGGAGACGAGGTGCTGGAGTCGGCCGGTATGCTGACAGGACTCGGGGAGCTGGCGTCGGCTGGAGAGCCAGCAGGAGACGAGGTGCTGGAGTCGGCCGGTATGCTGACAGGACTCGGGGAGCTGGCGTCGGCTGGAGAGCCAGCAGGAGACGAGGTGCTGGAGTCGGCCGGTACGCCGACAGGACACGGGGAGCTGGGGTCGGCCGGAGACGAGGGGCTGGAGTCGAAACCATGGCTGCTGGGGCCAGGACTGAGGCTGGAACCATGGCTGCTGGGGCCAGAACTGGGGCTGGAACCATGGCTGCTGGGGCCTGTACTGGAGCCGGAACAATGGTTGCTGGGGACAGAACTGGGGCCGGAACCATGGCTGCTGGGGTCAGAACTGGGGCTGGAACCATGGATGCTGGGGCCTGTACGGGAGCCGGAACCATGGCTGCTGGGGCCAGCACTGGAGCCGGAACCATGGCTGCTGGGCGCGGAGCGGAAGCCTGGACCCTGGCTGTGTAAGCCAGGTAATGGAGTATGGAAGCAAAGCTGCGTGGGCCGGTACTGGAGCATGGAGCCATGGCTGCTGGGGCCTGTACTGGGGCAGGAACCATGGCTGCTGGGGCCAGAACTGGGGCCGGAACCATGGCTGTGTGGGCCGGTTCTGTAGCCAGAACCATGGCTGCTGGGGCTCGGGCTGCTAGCCTGGCCTTGCGACGACTCCTCTTAGCCGCCGCCTGAATAATCCGTGGACAAGACGAGCCAGACGAGTTCCGGAATACGACTCCTGGACAGGAGCAGGAACTGGGGCAGAAGCACGGGTTGACTTCAGGCGGAACCCACCAAGGCGTATGGTGCCAGGTTGGGATTTGGGAGACAGGGAGCTAGCAGGCCGGGAATCACATGTTGAAAGGAAGTCCAAAATCCAGTCAGGTAAGAACTCAACAAAACATGGTTTCTCTGCTGCCAACCAGAGCGCCTCTACCAGAGCGGCCCTCTTCTGCCGAACACTGGACGCTCCCTTCCACCAATCGAAGCAGCAAGCCAGATAGAAGGTTAAATGCTGTAATTCAACCTCCCATGGATCATCTGCTGGGTCGATTTGTGGTCGGTTCGTAAAGTTACGGTGTGTGAAGCAGGCAGGACCCAAATGCAGATTAAAGTGAAAATTCCTTTATTTCAAGGCTAGGTGATACAAACAAAGACAAAACAGAACACTCACCGAAGACCAAGTCAAAACACAAGACGAACCGACAAAGACAGACAGAAAAACCAGAACTTAAATACACACAAGACTAATCACACAAACAAGACACAGGTGAGGAGGGAGGAGAAAACACAGGGACACCAGGTGAACACAATTGGGTAAATTAGACACACCAGGGAAACTAACGACAGGGAACCACAGACAGATCTAAACAAGACACAACGCAGACAGAAAACCAAAACCAGATCTAGACAAGACACCATAAAGACAGATCGTGACAAAATCAGTGTATCCTCTGTTACGGCTCCTCCAGACAGCCTCCTCGATAATCGATCCTCAACGAGCCTTTAGAGAAATTTGTTTTCCTTCGAGACGGCGCGCCGACATCCATTTCCGGGTCGCAGACGGAGGTCGGAGGACTCCGGGGCCCTTTCTCATTTCTCCAACTCCCCTCCTCGACTCCCCTCCTCGACTCCTATCCTCGATACTTAGTCCCGCCCACAGGAGATGCGAGCCGAGGAGCCGAGGAGGGGAACCGAGGAGAGAGGAGGGGAAGCAGCAGGCGGTTAGAGAAATGAGAACTCCTCTCCTCTGAGCGGTCATTTTAAAGAGACGTCCATTAATGATGACAGGAGGCACAGCAGCCCTCTGTCTGATGGACAGATGTGTTCATGACCACTTATATATTTACTTTGATTCATTCACAGTGCGGTATAATGAGACAATAACAGGCTACAGATGCGGACACACACACACACCCCCCCCCCTCTCTGGTCGCTACAATGACGAATATAAATTACGGGCCAAAAGTTTTATTTACAAGTATTAAAAGTAAGCAGAGGACACCAACCCAACTGAGACCTGTCTGTCCGCTGCATCTACGCACACACTGTTCCACACACACCTTCACCACACACACGCACATACAGTTCCTAAAACAGGCTACAGCCGTTTTGTATTTTATTATGTGAAGCACTAAATGGTTTTAGAAAAATATCGACTCTTTGTAGAGGCCTGTTATACTGAGTGATATATATTATACACACTGCTCTGCTTTCTGCACGGACCTCAGCTGTTCTCACTGGAAACATCGCGTTGCGATGAAAGCAGTTAATAAAATAATATCCAGGGGATGCATGCAGAGCTGTCATTGGCTGAGATAAGTCCGGCCGTGCGTCACATCTCTGTTGCCGGAAATGCATCCACGAAGGAGCCGTTGAGGACCGTGGAGGACCCATCAGTGTATCCTAGGTTATAGCTCCTCCAGAGAGCCTCCTCGACGCTCGATCCTCGGTCCTCGAAGTGCATTTAGAGAAATTAGATGTCCTTCAACATGGCGCGCTGAAATTCATTTCCGGGTCACTACCGGAGGACCGAGGAGTCGAGGAGGGGGATTTGATGAAATGAGAAAGGGCCCATGTTGAAGGACATCTCATTTCTCTAAATGCACTTCGAGGAAACATGAAACATGCACTTGTCAAGGTTCAGAGGCACATTTTGCAAATATGGCAGTAGCCATCGATCATCTTAAGATAAGATATACTTTATTGATCCCAAGTTGGAAACATTTGCGTTACATCAGCATGTGTAACAGTTGTAAATATGCAGTGGTGTTTATTTGTAAATCATTTAGTATAATCACACAAATTCTGTTTTATATTTAATAATTCTGTGTTCTTTATTTATTGATTGTTCAATACCTGACAAGGCCGGAGATGAAAAACTTGGGTCACAGGTTCCTCAACAGTGCATTACAAGACATCTATCAATATGTGTGTATACCTCCACCATTAAACTGTCGTATTCTGCACATTTCTTATACTATCTACATACATCTTATAAGAGTATAATACATATGTATAATATCAGTTAATTAAGAAGTGCTTCAACATAGTTAACATTGCTGGAGGTATACACAAAGTGTTTCATTCATTGCATAACTACACCGTAGTTGTGTAGGCCTATATGATATGTCAATAAACCTTAGAAAATCTTGAAATCTTGAAAGGGATGTGCAAAATAGTCATTATATACAGTCTTTAATTAACTATTAGTAGAGAATAACGAGTAATGAATATACTTTATAGGGATCCTATTAATATCTAATAATAAAAATAATGAAATTCAATAACATGCTTTAACCACTAGGTGTCCCTTCCTTTATATCAGCTGTGCACCTTTATGGTGTAAATACAGCCTATCTACCAATTGGATCAAATATAAAAGTCAGCCGAATTAGTGTTGATACTGCAAGGAGACGTATTGTGGGAAAATAAATGTAAGATGTTGTTTAATTGCTGATATATTTATGATCCATGTCACGTTTTCAGTGTTGGCGGCAGTTCCTCATGTTTGTCCAGAAGTCTTCTCATCAGGGCTCTATAAATAGAGAACTACGGCAGATATGTAATATTTAATGCAGCCGAACCGTGTATTACAATGCCGTTATGTGATGACTTCCAAAGAGAGAAGCAAGCACACTCGGAATAAAGTGTTTTCGGTCTGTTTCCGGTATTTGTTTATAACGATGTGATGTGAGATGTGAGACTGGAATTGCACAGGGGAAAATCTATGCCACAATTTTAGATGCGGATTTTGTTAAACTAATACGTTTGCGCTGTGGACCAACCATGGATGTATAATAAGGGGACCAACACTATACATTGACGGGGAAGGGAGTAGCAATAAAGATAACACCATTAAACTGTTACACAACATAACAGAAATAATATCGATAGCAGCGTCACTAGCAACCACCTTGGTAACAATGAAAACGTTGTATCGACACAATTTCCTGAAGTAATCTTCGTAATAACTAGCAAACTAAAGATCATGTGCATCCACTGCACACATCATCTGAAATAACAACTCATCAAATGACATCAAAACGCATTTTAATGGCCAAACTAATTTTAAAATAGGCATTTTACACCGAGAATACCGGCCATGGTTTTTTTTTTCTGCAGGGAGAAATGTGAAGATCACGTGACATAGACGCCAGCCATTGGAATGAATAGTGAAAAAAAAACGTAGGGATCTTACAATTTGAGACTGGGTTGGTACGGCAAACCAAGTAGGACACTTGACACAGTGGCTTTTGGCAAAGCTGAAAGATAAAACTTGAAAGAAATGAGTTATTGTTATTACAACGTGACTTCACTATTATTTATTTTTGGGTGATTGGACTCTTTAGTTTAAAAATGACAGAAAAGCATAAACATATATTTAGCATTTTCTATTTCCTATTCCATTTCCGCCTATGATTTATGTGTGTTTAAGTGTTAATATTACAAAGATGGTAATCTTTGCTTTATTGTATGCATTATTTCTCTGTGAGGCCAAATGTGGTGACATTCTGATAATTATTTCCAGAGATACATGGGATAAGGTCAACACAGCCCCCTTCAGAGGAGCCTACATTTTCACTATTTTCGGTTATGGGAAAGTTCCAAACATTAACCAAAAATAATAATTTTGCGCTAAAATATTTGTATACAACCATCCGTTTCATAAACTAGACATATTAAAGTAATGAAAAATAATGGTTGTGCTTTGTTCTACCTCGGGTAGGGGTATCTCGATAACTAAAGCCTTTTTTGGGCGTTTGTTCCTCTACTATACCTTTAATGACTGTTTTTAAATGCCATTTTCTTAATGTCTTTCATTTTTGTAAAGCACTTTGAATTGCCTTGTGTTGAAAGGCATGCTAAACTTGCCTTGCTCATACTAATTGCATGCTAAACCTATTTATTTAAAAAGAAATATTGTTACTGTATTGTGGTCTGCCTGGATGCGTGCTTTTGTATATTGTAATTTGAGTCATTTCCATTAATGTTTTGCTATTTTAGCTCATCCCCTCTGGGACTCATAAAGGTGTCCAGGATACACGGTCACTAATACTGCCGTTTTCCCGCCGACCTGCAGGAGGCAGCAGAGTCTCATCGGACAGACCTCTGCATCCGGAAACGCTTTCAAAGCTGCTGAGCATGTCTTTACCACACTGAAATGAATTATCTTCAACTACATACATAATAGAAACCTCACCAACATGTCGTCAAAAAGTCGGGATAACGACGATAACTGTGAGGAACAGTCTGCGGTGAAGGAGGAGCTGAACAGAAAGGTGACATGTAGCTGCTGGCTAATGTGAAGCTAAATATTAGCTGGTAAACATGTAGCATATGTCATCACAACTCAACAGAATATCTACGTTAATATATGTAAATTAACAGAATAATTGTTCTCTTTCCTACATGCTACATGTCTCTAAAGAATTGACCATGGTATACTGAGAAGTTAGAACTTTTATCAGGTCAGAAATAAATTCATGTTTCTAACTTTCAGATCAAGGAGCAGAAGGTGGTCGTGGACGAGCTCTCCAATCTGAAGAAAAACAGGGTAAATAGAATTGCATCTAAATACAGTTCTTGTATCTCTCAGAAAATCTGTATATTTAGGTACAATTTGTGTGTATTCCCTCCCCCAGAAAGTCTACATCCAGCAGAGGAACAGTAACATTTTTTTCCTAGCAGATCGAAGTCACACACTGGGGGCATGCAAACGTAAGTTAAGAGCCGTACATTTTGAAATATAATTTTAACAGATACACTCCCTAGATGTCTGTCACGTTGATTCTCAACTGAGGCTGCACAATAGTTTAATGGACATAACTGGTTATCAATTTTATCTACAGAGGAACTGGATGACATGAAAAAGGATCTGCAGGATATATAAGACTAACCACCACAATGTGTGGTATCTTCTGTCTGTTGAGTCTGTCCCTCACTCAGTTTGAGTCGGACAAGACAGTTTATGAACATTTAAAGAGAAGAGGGCCCAACTTGAGTCAGAATCTCACAGTTAGAAGCACAAAGCCCTGCTATCAGTGTGTATTCTCTGCCCACGTTCTTCACCTGAGAGGCCTTCTCACCCCGCAGCCAGTTGAAGACAGCAGAGGAAATGCCCTGGTATGGAACGGGGAGATTTTTGGAGGTGTCCCAGTGATGCCTGAGGAGAACGACACTGCTGTTGTCTCTCAGCGGCTCTCGTCCTGCAGCAGCTCTACAGAGATTCTGTCCTTTCTCTCCACTGTACGCGGACCGTGGGGCTTTATTTACTACCAGAAGGCTGGGGACTATCTCTGGTTCGGCCGAGACTTCCTTGGTAGGAGGAGTTTGCTGTGGAAGTTTGATGCAGAGGTCAAAGCCTTGACCCTGACTTCTGTGGCAGCCCACTGTGCTGGACCTGCTGCATCTGCGTGGCAGGAAGTCCCAGCAGCTGGTGTGTACCGGATTGACCTGAAGGCAGTCTCAGAGGCAGGCTGTGTAACATTTGAGGTTTATCCCTGGGCTTATGGAGAAAATTGTCCTTTCTATAGCTGTACTCAAGCTATATTAGAGTCTGTGCCGAGCGGCTGCACTGCTGTTCTTAACCGGTCAGGCCTTGCATTGACCTCCCCTGTGTGCCCTCTCAATACATCCATCCCTGAGTCTTTAAACCAGGAAGAAATTCATCCAAACGCTCATCCCTGTGATCAAGATCTGGAGCATCTGCCTGCAGGCAAAGAGAGAGGCGAGGCGGTGAACCGTCTCATTGATGTTCTCAGCGAGGCAGTTAGGCGTCGCGTTCAGGCTCTGCCATCACAGGACAATTCTGCTCCGTCTAATGACAATGCCAGAATTGCCATTCTGTTCTCTGGCGGTATAGATTCAATGATCCTGGCCGCCTTAGCTGACCATCACATTCCTGCACATCAACCAATAGACCTTCTCAACGTAGCGTTCAAACTACAAGTGCCAAAGAAGCAGAAAGTGTCTGCAAAGAAACCTGTGAAGCACAAAGATAAGCCCACAGAGTGTAAGACTGATGGCACAGAGTCCCTGACCTCCAGCCCTTTCGATGTTCCAGACAGAATAACAGGGAGAGCCGGTCTCAAGGAGTTACAGCAGCTAAACCCTGAAAGGTGGTGGAATTTTGTTGAAATCAATGTCACAAAAGAGGAGCTGCAGAAAACCCGTCAGGAGCGCATTAGTCATTTGGTGCATCCCCTGGACACGGTGCTGGACGACAGCATCGGCTGTGCTGTGTGGTTCGCTGCCCGAGGGGCAGGCTTCATCACGGGGGACGGGGACCAGAAGCCTTTCACATCCTCTGCAAAGGTGAAGTACAACAAACAACCCTTCCAGGACCAAATGGCCCCTGGGTTCTTTAACTACAGTTATTGTGGTGGGGAAAAAAGTAGAGTGACAATTGCTAAAATAACAATACATAAATGTGCTTTTCTTAGTTTTATCAAAACTAAAATACATTAAAAGAGATGTTTACAATCAACAACAAACACATTGACCTGCTATTCTGTGCTGCAGGTCATTCTGACCGGCATCGGAGCAGACGAGCAGCTGGCAGGCTACTCCCGACACAGAGTCCGGTTTAAGACGTCTGGACACCAGGGACTGATCCAGGAACTGGCCATGGAGCTGGCCAGGATCCCTTCCAGGAATTTGGGCAGAGACGACAGAGTGATAGGGGACCATGGGAAGGAGGCCAGGTTAGTGAGCTTTTCATTTCATTATGTGTATGTAAACATACAGCTCTGGACAAAAATAAATAGACCACTGCAAAATTCTCAGTTTCTCTGGTTTGACTATTTATAGAGGTATGTGTTTGAGTAAAATAAATATTAGATTTTTTTTAAACTGCTGACTAAATGTCTCTGTGTTGGAATTCAACAGACACTGGAATGGAATGGCTGCAATACATGCAGATATGTAAGAAACATTTGCAGGGTTCATCTCTTTCAGAGCTGTATATGTCGATATTTTAATCTGGTGGTACATTTAGTTAATAATAATAATAATAATAGATTTAATTTGTTAGCACTTTTACAGGTGCTCAAAGACGCTTTACAGATATAGTGAAGATAAAATAAAATAAAGGAACAACAAATAAATATATAGTTAAAGTCAAATAATACAAAAACAATCACACATTAAAAGCCAGATTGAAGAGGTGAGTTTTTGTGAGTTTTTGAAGGTGGTGAGGTCAGTGCAGTCTCTGATGGGTTGGGGGAGTGCGTTCCAGAGGGAGGGGGCAGCGACGGAGAAGGCTCTGTCCCCCCAGGTCCGGTGATTGGTGCGGGTGGGGATGGATAGGAGGTTGGCTTCTGATGAGCGGAGGCAGCGGGAAGGGGCGTGGTGGTGCAGCAGGTCTGTGAGGTAGGGGGGGGCCTGATTGTTGAGGGCTTTGTGAGTAATGAGGAGGACTTTGAAGTTGATTCTTTGACGGACGGGGAGCCAGTGGAGGTTCTGGAGGACGGGAGTGATGTGGTCTCGGGAGCGGGTGTGGGTGAGGAGGCGGGCAGCAGAGTTCTGGATATGTTGGAGTTTATTGAGGAGGTTGGATGGTATGCCGTAGAGCAGAGGTGGCCAGTACGTCGACCGCGGGGGCAAAGCTGGTAGATCACGAGTCATTCATAAAAAAAAAAATCCAGCTCCGTTAAAATAGACAAAACAGGTTTTGATCCCTCCTCCCTTGGCCTCCCTGCCACTTAATTCAGGAGTTCAAGTGCCGGGAAAACTCAAATGAAGTTAAAGAGACAAACAAGAGACAAACAACAAAATGAGTGCGGGACCGAGCAAAAAGCTAAAGACATACCACTTCCACCCAGAATGGGAGGAAGAATATTTTTTTGTGATGTCACATTCAAAGGTTATTTGCCTTATTTGTAAAGCAAGCGTCGCTCTGCCAAAGAAAGGTAACGTGGAGCATTATCGGAGTGTTCACAAGGCAGCGACTTCCCTCCGAGTAGCGAGTTGAGAAAGAGAAAGGTCATGTATTATTGCTACACAAACATTATCTCGCAGTCTTAGTGTCGCCAACTCGTTTCTAACATGCAAAAAGACAAAAAAATGCGTCTATGATGTATTTTCGATCAGACGAGATCTCTCCCCCGTCTGTGTGCTAGGGGGCGGGGCAGTTTGCACACACGCAGCTGCTACATGCAGCAACACACGGAGGAGATGGCGGAGAGAAGCGCTCCAAGGTGTAGTTAAATGTTACCCGTCTTGAGGTGGACAATGCTCGTTGCCAATAGAGTTTAACATGTAAGGGCGGTAACACGAGCAATTTGTCTAAACATTTAGCAAAAGTGCTCCACATTCAGACGGAGGAATGCACCGGGTTCAACTGTCTTTCTAGTAGCTCTGTAGCCCCATCCACGAGTAACGTTTCCTCGTCAGGTGTTATTTGCTAGCAGCAACACATGGAGTTAACTACATTATACAAACATGGGTTAATGATTAGAGGTAACTGAGTTATTTAGTTTGTTGAAGTTTCAGCTATTCTGTTTACAGTTCTGTCATCAGATTATTTAATACGATTTGTTAAAACATTGTTGTTTCTTTTGATGTGAAATATTATTTATTTAATTTAAATAAAAAGCAATGTTAATTTTGTTCAAAATGTGTTTAGTTAATTTAATAATATATGTATTTTTTAATCAAGTATTAATCTTTATTGTCTTCATTGCTAGTTTCCACATGCCTAAAACAACCTCAAGCTAAATCTAAAAGTTGATGGCTAAATGAGAGCGTTGGAGAAATTGTGCAAGGCATAATAGTCCGAATAGTCGATTAATCGTTTCATTAATCGATAGATTAATCGATTATCAAATGAGTCGTTTGTTGCAGCCCTATTGTAGTTATCCCACGTATAAATAAAATGTGTTATTCAGCAACCCTTGCAATTTGGGATTTTATTTTTGGTTTGTAGACCTCGGTGAGCTGGTCATTTCAAAAGTAGCTCACCAGCCAAAAAAGTGTGGGCACCCCTGCTCTAGAGGATGCTATTGCAGTAGTCGGGTCGTGAAGTGATGAATGCATGAATCAGGGTTTCAGCAGCAGAGGAGAAGAGTGATGGGCGGAGACGGGCAATGTTTTTGAGGTGGAAAAAGGCGGTCAACAAATAGTTCTCTGTCTGTACCACACACTCAAGAGATATTGATAATAAAGGTGACTTTGACTTGGTTTGGCTGTTGATATGCATGTCAGCAGAGCCTTAAGGCATATCTTGAAGCTGCCTATTTTATCTGTCAAACAGTCACACTGTAAGATTTTTGCAAATATTTTGACTTCACCATTAAGGTTAATGTTTCAATCGTTTTTTTCTTGTGGGATGCAAGCAGGACAAACCAAAGGGACACTCATAAAACAAAGTTTAGTGACTTTGGAACCAGAGGGTTGTCAGTCACGTGCCTAAACAGTCCCAGAATGGAGAGGTACTCTGAGAGAAGTAAATCTCCTCGGTACTGTAGAGGTTCCTCTGAGCAAGGCATTAGATTCCCACAGTGCTTCGCCGTTTATATAATCCTAATACTAGGATCGGTAAAATGCTGAGACCAAATGTCAGGGATGCAAACACAGGTATGGTGAAAAAAGAGAGAACTATTCGAAGCAGAAAAAAAACAGCGTAATATACCATCTGACAAAGTCCTGTGCTATAATGCTTCAATTAACTGGCTATTCTTCATAATATACTCAGATCAATAGGAGACAGAGATGTTAAGTTATAAATTAAGGGTTTTTATTATTATTTACAGGTAGATATTATCAAGTGTGTAACTTTGGTTTAAGAAGTGGGGGAGACACAAAACAGGGGGTCCTCCGCAATGAAACATATATATTATCATTATATATAATGAGTGAGCAAACTTTTCTAGTATCCTATCCATATGAACCTGTTTATTTGTGGGGGGACCTCACCTCCTCTAAGGGGGTCCGGGGGCGTGCTCCCCTGGGACGATTTTTTTCTTTAAATTGAAGTTAAATGCACAATCTGGTTCACTTTGAGAGCAACATTAAGAGATTTATGGATACAGATCTCAACACTCATATACAACAGAACTGTATAATGCTTCAATTAACTGGCTATTCTTTATAATATACTCAGATCAAGAGGAGACAGAGATGGTAAGTTATAAATCAAGGGTTTTTATTATTATTTACAGGTAGATATTATACACTTTTGACTTTAAGGGCTTCAGTTTTTCTTCTTCTCCTTTGCTTGCGAAAGTGTTTCTCCTGCTTTACCTCTGCTTTACTAACTGCTTTACACAACCGACTGGTGCTGCTGCTGCGTCATGACGTCACCGGTGCTTATCAGGCTCTAGCTCTGAACCTCGCAGCGGGGTTACAGCGCAGAAGTGCGCTGCATTTGCGCATGACTGATGTGCAACAACATGTGACTCCTCTGTTTGTCTTCTGTTGGTCGCTTGTTAGCAGACCCTTCACTCGATAGAGCGAACAGGTACAGGAGGCGTAGAGCGAGGGATCATTGGTACTTGGTGGCTAATAGCCGCGTTCACACCAAGTACTTTGCCGTACTTAGTACCCCAGGGCACTTAGTACAGATCGCGTTCACACTCTACAAAACATTTCAGTTTTACGTGGCGTGGTTTGCAATTCGCCCTGCATATCAGAACTGGGGCACTTTTTTCCCCCAAGAAAGTACCATCTCTCAGCAGGCACTAAAAATGGGGGTAAAAGTTCCCGGCACTCAGTACTCTTTTTTGGTGTGAACGCGACACAAGGGGTACTAACGGAACTAAACGCGAAAAGTACGTTTAGTTCAGTTAGTGTGAAGAAATCCCATTTAGAGCCTAGTATCTGACCCCTGCCTCTCCCTGCAGATTTCCCTACTTGGATGAAGATGTGGTGAGCTACCTGAACTCTCTGCCTGTGTGGGAGAAGGCGGACCTGTCCCTCCCTCGAGGCGTCGGGGAGAAACTGCTGCTGAGACTGGCAGCCAGACAACTGGGCCTCGGCCAATCAGCTGTCCTGCCCAAGAGAGCCATGCAGTTTGGATCCCGCATTGCAAAGATGGAGGACCACCGGGAGAGGGCCTCCGACAAATGCACAAGACTCCTCACTGAGTAGAAAAACTCAAGTAGTAAAGTGTAATGAAGAGACTTTAAAAATCAATTTTTAATAGAAAATATTAATTGGAAAATGACTGATTGATTATCTGCTGGTCTTGGATCATTTTTGAACATGGCAAAATAAATATGGTGCTTCAGTTCATCTCGGTTTCCTCTACACCATGTAAGACTCGACATCTTGAAGTGTTTCTCTGAAGTACAGGTCACATTCAATATAGGACGGCAAGTTTCCGACATCAAAACGCCCAGAAATCTCATGAATGTATACTGGCTTCCTATAAGAAACAAAACAGTCTCGTTTATTGAAAAATCCACAGACAAAAAAAAGTGTTAGCTTTAGCTGAGTAAATCCTACATGTATTAACTGTTCATACATGTAGGATGATCATAAAGAAACACCTTAATAAATCAAAGAAAGAAAAACCGCTGCTAGTCACTAAGCAGGAATACTATATTATGAGGAGTAAAACCTCGGGCGGGGCAGCACACATTACCTGGGAATGAGCCAGGACACAAAGTTTCCTGGGGCATCTTTCTCTTCAATGGGAGCCTCCTGTGGAAATACAAAGTGGAGCAAAATGGTAAAAACAAACCGCTTTATTCTTCATTCACGGCACACGTGTGAGACTTTCTATTATTTCATATACCTTCTTTTCTTCCAGGAAGTTCTCCAACAGAGGAAGGCTTTTCTTTGAAAACATATAGAAACAGGGACACTGAAAAACAAAAGGAGATTATTACCTCAAGTATAGATTTATACACTACACATGTTGAAAATGTTTAATTTCTGGTTTTTCTTCATTTTTCAAGGAATTTCATTACCCTGGGTATCCCGTAAAGATGTATTTGTACTCATGTACTCATGTACTCGTCTTGCTGAAGGGGAAATAGTTTAAGACTAGCAAGTAAAGTGAATAAGAGCATCATTGGGGAAACCACCTACGTCTATAGAGAGGCGAAGTCCCTCCCCTTCCGCGGGAGCCCCATGGGACCTTATTTCGGAAAAATTATGTATTGAAGTCAATGGGGAGAGAAAGATTATCTTTTGATCCCGTTTGAATAGTGCCACGAATTACACATATGATGTTTGTCAATTTAAAAGATAATTTTACAAGTGAAGAAAATTAAAATGTGTTGTAAAACTGTGAAGTAACACTTTGTGTGAAACCGCTCAATGAACTACATCTCCCATCTCGCACCACACACCAAGACGGCCGTCACGTTGGAACATTTCACTTCTTTCTTTCAGAATGAGGCGGAAAGTATTAAAAGAGGTGAAAATCACTACAAGTCTGAGCACGTTGAGAGCTGTACATACACACAAGGGGAGTTAGTCGGTTCCGTGAGAGCCAGCATGCGGGACCGGGATTCTGGGATTTGTAGTCTTTCTAGTTGCGTATTTTTCATAGTCTTATATTTCAACAGCTTTATGACAAACTGTGACTTTTTTCTCTCTCCATTGACTTGACATAATTTTTCCAAAATAAGGTCCCATGGACCGGAAGTAGATGGGCGGGACTTCGCCTCTCTGAGTCTGAATCAGTAGCCCACCACTGCAAAGGATGTGAAACCAAAGAACAAATATCATTTATTATCTTGCTAAATCAGGCTACTAAAAAAAGGTTAACAATAACATCTTATTCTTCTGATGTGGAACATTAATTGTTCAGGTGGCTCTACCCTTTTTTGAAAGACCTGAAGCCTCTGTTGGCTCCATCTGGCCCGCAGTAGTGTGTGTGATGAACTTACTGCTCTCCTCGACTGTGTCTCTGTAGAAAGAGGTTTCTCCTTCATACAGAGGACGTGAAGATCACTGTCTACTTCCAATATCCCGTATTTACTAGTTTCTGTACAGACACACAAACAGATAAGATAAATCCATGTTTGACATTTAATGAGGAGATAGCTTCCATAGTGCCAAAGTCTTATCTGACTCACCCTCCTCTTGGCACTGGTAGGACAGCAGCAGACAGCTGTCCTCACTCTCTGCCTGGAGCTCATTGAACCTCTCCTTTACTTTCTTCAGGCTGAAATCTTCTTTAAACAGTGTGTCTCTGTTATGATGCAAAGGGACTTGTGAGAATCTTGAATGTTGATTTGTAACAACACCTTTGCACGGTTTTGTTGGTAATGTTATCTTACCCCCCAATAACTAAGACATGGTCCTCTATGTTGAAGTGCTTGACGGCCAGCTGCAGACAGGCCACAGCCCCGAGGCGGCCCTGTGGAAGGAGAGAGGCAGAGGATGCTGTAGAAGAGAGGCAGGGACAAAGCATGGCATTATTTCTAAAATGATATTTACTTCATTGCTTGTCGTCTGATCGCTGAGAATCTTGACATTTGTGAAATGTGATGCCCACTCTTCAAACGCAGCATGGTAAACAGCGTTGGTCTGTGGAGAGAAAGGCATGAGTGGCGAGGTCGTCCTCAGGTCGGCTTCAAACTGCATTATTAGGAACAGCATCCCCGATTCATGATGCAAACATTTCTATTGGCATCATGCCATATGTACTAAAGAGCAATACAGATAATACAAGAAAAAGCATTATGTAGAATGGCTGATTTTAGATTTTCCTCAAATATGTTTGAGTAGGTTGATGCTTACTAATGACTCATTTCAACTGCTATATATTTATATAGCCTAGTTGGTTATTTTTTAACAACGCATCCTATTTCAAATGTGATGATGTTTGCTTCAATATATTAATATGCTAAGTTACTTGAAAGTACAACAGCTGATACTCAGGTCATCAGGTCTAAAGAAATAATACAGACAATACGGATTATGAATACTCTGTAAATATAAGTCCTATATTCATACATGTACGAACATATTAGCATTAACACATTAAAATAATACAAGGTACTCATTAAGCAAAATTAGACCTTAAATAGAAATGTATACATTTAAGTTTTAATATCATTATTGATGCATCACTGGAGCTGATTTGAACTGTTTTGGCTACAGCTGGGTGTGGATTTCCTACCAGAATTGTATCAGTTATAATATATATCATAATTGCATTTTCTTGTATTAATCTATTTGAGGTGAATTAACTTAAGATGTGAGATAAATGCAGTGGATTTAAAATAACAATATGATCTAATATAATGTTATAAAAGTGAAATCTAGCATTAAAAGAAACTACGTATACCCAATAGCCTACCTACAGTACAGTATTTTTTTCATGAATTTATGTAACTTTCAACCATTCCATAGAGATGATTGAGTAAACATAAGTGGTTTGTTCTGCTAACATCACTCACTACCACATGGATGCAGTCCACGCAGCGGGCCGCGGTCAGGGCTCGGACCCAGAGAGAGAGCAGCGCGCCGCGGCCCACCGGCAGCAGCGGCTTGGCGGTCCCAGCCAGGTGAGCGAACCTCCCGCTGCTGTCGGCAGCCACGTCCCTCTGGAGCCTGGTTCCGTACCCGGCGGCGAGAATTACAGCTTTCATTTGACCTCTGAACAGGGGAGACTCTCACTATATTAACTTAAGATGTGGTAGGAAGGAAGGAAAGTTAAACGTTAGTACAGGAAAGACCCACGGCCAGTCGGACTCATCTCGCGAGTTCACAGTCCACCAAAAGTCCGTCTCCTCGAGACTCAAGCCTTATAGCGCTTCCGGTTACAACTTTCAAAACAAAGTGTAGCTGAGTTTACAGTGGGGCCCAATCCCAAATCACCCCCTCGACCCTACCCCTCCGTGACGGAGTGAACTCCGCATGGGCGTAGGAAGCATCCTGAATGTGGGGGGGACATTTAAAAAAAAAAACAATAGATTTCCTGTATTCTGGTGCATTTTAACAGGTGGTTTGATACTTTTATGTGGCTATACTAGCATGAGGAAAATGATGGGTACATTTTGTAATTTCATCCAGTAGTAAAGAAAGGAAACATATTTGATTATTAATTCAGAGCCGTCTTTGAATTAATAAAAAGCAGTTTAAATGCCCATTTTTTGTACATTTATATACAACAATAAATATTTGTGAGTGCATTGAGAGATATTGTTGTGGAGAGTCATTTATATATAAATCGCAAAATACATTTGTGAATCCTTCTGTGAGCATTTATTAATATTGAGACTGATCTGACTCCATACAGATGTTAAGTTCACCTAGAAATGGTATCATTGACTTAAATGTTCAAATAAATGTTGCTCTTCTGTCTATATTGGTCATATGATGCCCCTTGACTGAAATGTTTCCTGTTCAATATCCCCACTGATTTCCTGAACACTCTGGGATGAGATGATGATTCAATGTTGATGAAAGGGAAATGACAGTTTCCCTTTCATCAACATTGAATCATAACAAGTCATACTGAATGTAAATACAACTGACTCTAAAGTAAGTCCCAGTCTGTGACATTGGACATTTTGAAGACTCAAAGTCCCAAGCAGTAGAATATTAGCTATCTATGTAATGTGCACAGAAAATAAAGAGTTAACTGAATACTGGGATGGAAATGGCCTATAAGCACTCAGTAAAACATAAACACACACAAAAAGCTTCTGAATGATAAGAAGTATAATTAAAACAGAATGCAAATTACCATTTTGAGAGAGAGTACCTTAAAGCAGGGGTTCCCAACCCCCAAGTGTTACTGCCGGGCCGCGACATAGCTGTGAGTTTATCGTAATATTTGCAGAATTATAAATATATAAAAATATTTTATCATAATATTTTTTTCAAAACGTGTTTAATTTTCGCACCTATACCAGTCATATTATTTCATCCAGTAGCCTAGTTCATCTTTCACCAGATAGCCGTTGAAAATGGCTTTTGTGATGTTCCTCAGCCTGGTCTCAGCTGTGGCTCAGCCTGGTCTCAGCCTCTCGTGCGCACGAGAAAGTTACCTGTGCGCCAAGTAGGAAGAGGAGCGTACAGGAGACAACCGTTTCATTGCAGACTGTTATGTTGATGTGGGGAAATGGCAGTGCATACATTATTTGAGATATATTTCAAACTCTGACTTCATTTTAAGGACATGTCGGCCAGGGGTATAGAGCTATTTGTTTAAGCACCGGATTGGCAAAACAGCAGAGTAAACCAGTCTGCCTTGATCTATGAATTCATGTCCGGGACTCTCACGCTATCTGCTGCCCGCAGCTGTTTTATAGAAGGAAAACCTCCTTCACTTCATGAAATGGCTGCAGGCAGCATCAGGAGGCAGCGGGACGTATACTCCGCCTCTGAGAAGTGCGGCACCAGCGGGTAAAGAGCTGTGCCTTTTTACGCACCGCCTTCGCTGTGTTTACCTTCATCAGAACAGCTTAAGAGTGACTGCAGGCTGCTACGTATTAACCACACACACCTCTACACACATCGAACTGCCCGATTACTTATTATGGAATGGAGTTGATAGTGAAGCACTGACACAGCGCTCTACAGAGTGCGGCGAGTGGATTGACCGATTCACGGACTTTCCACATGGTAAAAGTGGGGGGGTCTAAACTAATCATTTGAAAAAGTGGGGGGGACTTGTCCCACCCTCATATAATGGCTGCGACGCCCATGGAACTCCGTCTGTAGCCACACTCGCAGCTGAATGAAGTTCCCTCCATTAAGGGTTGGGTATAAATTAGGGCTGTCAAACGATTACAATTATAAATCAGATTAATCACAGTTTAAAAATGAATTAATCATGATTAATCACCATTCGAACTATGTCCAAAATATGCCATTTATTTATGTATATTGTTGTGGGAATGGAAAGATAAATGAAAGAAGGCGGATATATCCATTTAACATACAGTATCTATGTTTATTATAACATTTTTCTGTGTGTCAAAATGAAAGAGAGCACCTATGTCAATCATCAAACCGTGGGGCCTTAATTCATTACGTGTTGACCACAGAGCTTGAACGTTGTGATCAGCTGTTTTAGCGCAGTGCTCCAGTGAAGGGGTGGGGGGGAGTCTCCCTCCGCAGCCGGTTGGCGTAGTTTTGGCACAATTCCGTTTTACAGACCGACATTTTACAGGCTGACAACAGCAGCCCTGTCGTCCGGTGATCTAACCGCCTTCTGGAAAAGCTTCACAAGTACGTCGGTACGCAAATGCGCTTTGTGACACAAGTGACGGGACGCATTTCAGATTACGCACATAACCTGCGTACCAGTTATGTGTTACCTGTACTACAGCAAAAGTATTCTCCGTCGGGACTTCCTGGAACAACACCACGCCGTTATCTTGATTCTGATTGGCCAGAAGACATTATCAAAGATGTTCTATTGAGAAGACGATCACTACGTGACAAAAGTTTTCAAAACCGTTTCTGGTCTTCGGTATTTCCAGACAAGTGTCTACTGAAATCAATCTTACTAACTGCTGTCTGTGCAATTCTCGGCGCGAGTTGGTGGACTTTATTTTGCTTACTACCCTTAAGAGTCCCTGGGGCCATTTTTCAGCCATTCAGGTTTTCATGTTCATGCCATTTTGGCTGTGTTGAATGAATATTGCTCAAACTTGCCAGAGGATATTCTTTTTTAGTTGTATATTGAATTGTCGTCTCAGTTTTTTAAATTAGCCTAAAATGGCTAAGCTACACAAAAACCGACACATTAGTTCCTAGCGGCAAAAAATGCCCCATTGAAAACCATTGAAAATGCTTTTTTTGACCCCACATTTATCTTATCATAAACTCTTGATTTCCTTTATGTTAAGATTTCATTTTGAACTTCTAGCTTTCAATTTTCAATTTTTACATGTGTCTACAAGATGGCGATACTTTTAACCCTTTGAAGCCTGCAGCAAAATGTCACACTTTTTACTGTTTTCTGCAAGGGTCACTTGCTACTGAAATGATATGTGTGTGTCACTTTTGATGTTGGATAATTGTGTGTGTGTGTGTGTGTGTGTGTGTGTGTGTGTGTGTGTGTGTGTGTGTGTGTGTGTGTTTGTGTTTGTGTCCAACTTCAAAAGAGTTTTCTCTTTGAAGGCCACACTGCGTAATAATCTAATTCAATAATAAAAACAAAGTTTTGGTTCTCACTCAGGTTGTTTATACAGGTGCACTGCAGCCATGGCCAAGTATTACTATCAGTGCAGGAGTAGTCTTTTTGGAGATGGCAAGGCATTACAGCACACAGGAAGCTCTGGACATCATCATGCACTCTGATTGCGAGGATGGCTCCTCATCCTCCTCCGTGGACTCTGAGGCTGACACAGAAGAGGCCTCAGAGTCCACGGAGGACGCCTCAGAGGTGGGAACAGACCAGCTAGAGTCCAACTCAGACTCATCTGAAACTGAGAGCGGAGGGGAGTTGGAGGAAGCAGCTGCAGGATGGACTTCAAAAAATGGTAAAGTGTTTTGGTCTCCCACAAACACTGAGACGCTCCGCTACGTCCCAGCAGCCACAAGTTTGACCCCGGGACCAACACACTATGCTGTCGCCCGAATCAGTGACCCGGCATCCAGCTTTGCACTGCTGCTGACAGATGACATCCTGCAGCATATTGTGTCCATGACAAACCTGCATGGGAGACGGTCAATTGCAGAGTGGCGAGATATGGACACAGAGGAACTGCAGGCTTACGTGGGGCTGCTCATTTTGGCCGGTGTTTACAGATCAAAAAATGAATCGACCCTCAGCCTCTGGAGTGAGAAATCGGGACGGAGCATTTTCCGAGCCACGATGTCCCACAAGAGGTTTCACCAAATCAGCCGAACACTGCGGTTCGACGACAAGCTATCCCGACCGCGGCGCCGTGATGACAAGCTGGCTGCCTTCCGCAAAGTCTGGGATATGTGGACGCACCGCCTGCCGATGCTGTTCAGCCCATTCAGCGACGTCTGCGTGGATGAACAGCTCGTCCCATTCAGAGGCAGGTGCAGCTTCAAGCAGTACATGCCAAAAAAGCCGGCCAAATACGGTATAAAGATTTGGGCAAACTGTGATGTAAAATCATCCTACGCCTGGAGACTGCAGGTGTATACAGCAGGGGCGGCGCCAGGGGGGAGCTAGGGGGTGCTGAAGCACCCCCCAGGATTGCCAAAGCACCCCCTAAGCACCCCCAAGAAATATGTGTTTTTTTTTTTTTTTTCGAAAATTATTATTATTATTTTTATTAAATTCAATTAGAAAAAGTATTAATTATATCAATGCAAATGTGAAACAAACAAATGTTTGACCAAAAACATAAAGCCAACACAGGTGATATGATTAGGCCAATGGCCAGCACCCATTCGATTTTTGACCTACCCATAGGCTAAATTACTTTGCGACACTTGAGTGACTTCCTGTTAGCTAGAGCGCCAAATGATTTGCTAACAGCAAAGTGAAAATGGATTTTTTTTTAGTCTTTAAACGTCCACGTGTGGACACTCAATCAAAGCCACCTGAAAGCGAGAGGGATTCTGCACATAATAGGCCTCGTGAGTACAAGTAGCTTACTTCTGGGTCTCTGTGTTTCATTCAAGCCCTGCTCTGTGTGTGTGTGTGGCACGAGCCATTTTGGGTGCCTGCGCGAGCGAGTGAGAGAGAGAGCTCGCCTCATGCACCGGTGGGTATCTACCGGAGATCGTTGTGGTTAGCATCTGGTGCTAGCTAGCCAAACTAACGGGTATAAGGAGCTTTTTCAACAACAAGGTGGAGGCCGGGAGAACTCTCTCCTGTCAGACTGAGAGTCTCAGATAACCTCAGCTCAGGTGAAGTAAAGGACTCTCAGTGTTCAGATAGTTAACTTTAGTCTAGTTATCTCAGTGGGTCTCAAACGGTTTGTTTTAAAAGGGGAGTGATTTGTAAAATGTCTATGAAGAAATAGAAAATCTGTTTACAGCTCTGTTTCATATGGGTGATGAGAGATGTATCCATAGATCTCTTAATGTTGCTCTCAAAGTGCACCAGATTGATGCTTTTAACATCAATATTTAAAAAAAATCTTCCCGGGGGAGCTTGCCCCCGGAACCCACTAGAGGAGGGGAGGACCCTCCTAGAGGAGGTGAGGTCCACCCCCCACTTGTAAAAATAGCACTTTACCCCTGATTACACCTATATGCCGTGAGCTGATTATCGAGCCTTCACTGTAACAGTCGCGGGTACACTGTGTGTGCGTGTGGGGAGTGTTGCAGTAGAAAATTCAACTGTAGCGCTGGTGCATTAATGGGAAACCCTTAATGTTTGAGCACCCTCTATGAAACGTCAAGCTACCCCACAGCACCCCCTAGAGAAAATCTCTGGCGCCGCCACTGGTATACAGGCAAAGCAGCTGGCAGTCCTTCTGAAGTCAACCAGGGGATGAGGGTGGTCCTGGAGATGACAGAGGGGCTCCAGGGACACATCATTACCTGTGACAATTTTTTCACGTCCTTCGCACTGGCTGAGGAGCTGCTCAGGAGAAAACTGGCCCTGGTTGGCACAATTCGCCGAAACAAGCCTGAGCTTCCCCCTATTTTGCTCCAGGCAAGAGCGAGAGCGATCCTCTCCTCCACCTTTGCCTTTACGAAGACCCACACACTGGTCTCTTACATCCCTCGACGTGGCAGGAATGTGCTGCTTCTAAGCACGAAACACCGCAGTCCAGACGTAAGCGACGAAATGAAGAGAAAGCCAGTCATAATCAAAGACTACAACCGATGCAAACGAGGTGTCGACAACCTTGATAAGGTAGGCACACATGTATTCTTACTCTTATATTCTTGTCTGAAATATATGTAGGTTTTTTTCAAATGAGCATTTTCCTATAAAATAATTAATATTTGCATCATGAGAGAAAATGCTTGGAATCATTTATTCAAATTGTCTAGTTTTATGTTTTTGTTAGGTTGTTGCCACCTACTCCTGCAGGAGGAGAACAAATCGCTGGCCACTTGCCCTCTTCCACAACCTGGTTGACATTTCCCATTACAACGCCTACGTCCTGTGGACATCAATCGAGCCATCCTGGCAGCAGCAGAAACCATACAGGAGGAGGCTCTTCATTGAAGAGGTGGGAGAAATGCTGGTGACCCCACACATCAAGACGAGAGGGCGCCTTCCCCGCTCATCAGCCGCTGCAACAATGGTGTCAGATCTGCAGGGTGCTTCTGCAGGCCCCTCTCTCATCAGTGAACGGAAGAGCAGGAGGCAGTGCCACTTTTGCATGGACAGAAGAGTTTGCAGCACCTGCTGCAAATGTGGGAAATTCATATGCAAGGACCACAGTCTGTCCATTTGCAGCCCCTGCTCCACCTGAGCTGGACTCTCACAGCCAGACACACAGTGTTCATTCAATGTTCATCTTTGTAAAATAAATGTTTTTCTGGTTCAAAATGATCTTGTATTATTCATTTTAGTCAGGCTGGAGTAGCTTTAAAAGATTTACTCTTTGAAAGTGGGAAAAAATATGAATATATCATATTTTTATAGCAGCTTTTGTGAAGGTGGCATTTTCTGGCCATAGGAACACGAGTGTGAGTTTTTGTTTAAATCTGACACTGCAAAGAAAATAACAATGCATTCAAATTAATTTTGCTGCCAATCATTGACCAATCTAGGGACCTAATAATAACAATAATCAGATATTCCTTGAAATTTTTTTTTTTTAAATTATTCTAGTTTTTAGTTTTTTTCAATACCAAGACCATAGGGTCGGGACCCCTTGGGTATTGGAAATATTTTCGGGACCCCCCAACCCGGTTCCCATCTATATTGGTAGGATTAATTGTATATTGTTGTAAAAACATTACATTTTCTCTGCTAATAATAAGAAGATACAAAGATCCAACTATCATTTTATATCTTATTATGGATTACACATGAACAAAAGTGCTTGTAATAATTACAACTGGTTGGCCTTCTTCCCAGAGTAGTAGATTTTTAAATTCAAATTTCTTTAAGGAAAATATATTAATTAACTACTATTTCTACTGCAGGTTGCAAACGATCACATCACTTTACCATTCCTATTCCACACTAGCTTATCAATGACTTGTGTGTGCTTGCTTTCCCTTGCAGATCTTCTCAAACCGGGGCTGTTGTTTTGAGACTGCCACTCAGTTCATTCTCAATGTTCAGCTTTGATCTGTATTTGGTTTTGATGGCAGCAACAGCAGAAAAAGCCTATCTCACACAAGTAGGATGTTGCAAAAGGCAGCATTATGCCCACAGCTCTCTGGCCAATGAGATATTTTCGAGCAGTGTTTGTTTACAATTGAATGATAATAACAATACATTTGATTTATATAGGTGCACTTTAAAAACAACGTCATCTCAAGGTGCTTCACAAAGCTAAAAGGAGAAAATAATAAAATAAAAAAATCTTCCCGCGACCCCCCTGCAGTACCTCCGCGACCCACCGTCGCGCCCCACAGTTTGAAAACCACTGCCGTAACTGTATGTAACAACGGTTTCAAATCAGCATCTCTTAGACAAAAAGTTTAAATGAATAACTCAAATAAAACTCCAAACATCTTTCATTGTGTTTCAAAGCTCTTTTAGTTTTAAACCTGATGTTTATAAGCTTCTTAGTTTTTGCAACGGTCTGTAAATATACACAACTTTATAATAAAATGCACACATTTACCTTTTTCTAGACTAAACACAGGTATGATCCTAAGTTAAAAACATATGAGGTTATCATGAGGTTGTTAACATCGCAATTTATCAGTGGATGTTTGCTGGAACTACTTGTAAACAGCGTGTTTCCTGACGGACACACACAGCGTGGAGACCGGTCAGGTCGAGACGTTCTTATTATACATTATTAGGTAGAGACCTATGGTAGAGACCGGTCTCAAGTCAGCACCGATGCAGACTCGCTGTTTGAGGGCTTGATAGCCCCCTCCCCCTCCACACCGCTCCACACCGCTCCACACTCGTTTCTTTGGAACAGCACTTAATGTGGCGGACCCGGCCTCCGCGCGAACGGAGGGGGAGTGTGTAGGGGGGTGATTTGGGATTGGGCCAGTGATAGGGTCTACTATGATAAGGAAAATACCACATGGACATTGTGAGCCTTATCAAGAGTTAAGACCAGAGAACTTAAGCTTGGAAAGTAACCAATGTATTGAATACACAACTCTATGCAAGTCGGTCCATTCTGTCGTTTGCAAAGAGGAATGTATGGACATGGTGTGTTGAGAGGCCAGGGCCTCCCATTTGACATTCCCGCCCTCCCCCAATAAATAAGTTTTAAAAAATGTATTTTTTTTATTATAAATAAACTGTGAACTTTAATGCTACGATGTATGTGATGTCAGATAGTAATAGAGTACTAAATGAAAAACAGTTATGAAATACTATAACGGTAAACAAGAATAGTTTAAAAGGGGAGTGATTTGTAAAATATCCATAAAGAAATAGTAAATCTGTTTACAGTTCTGTTTCACATGGGTGCTGAGAGATGTATCCATAGATCTCTTAATGTTGCTCTCAAAATGCACCAGATTGATGCTTTCAACTTCAATATTAAAAAAACATGCCCCCGGACCCCCCTAGAGGTGAGGTCCACCCCCTACTTATAAAAATAGCACTTTACCCCTGCTTACACCTATATGCCGTGAGCTGATTATCGAGCCTTCATTGTAACAGTCGCGGGTGCACTGTGTGTGTGCGTGTGGGGAGTGTTTCCACTGTAGCGCCCGGTACCTTAATGGGAAACCCTACATGTTTGAGCACCCTCTATGAAATGTCAAGCACCATCAATGCACCCCCAAAAGAAAATCTCTGGCGCCGCCACTGGCCGCGGCACATGGCGGTTTTGTGTGCCCTCCCATGAAAAGAATATGCCCTCTCTGTAGATTTGTTCTGGCGCAAGGTCTGGTAGAGAGAACATTATTTAGCTACACAATTTAAATTAGCAGATCACAGTAAAGTGAAGCAGACAAATTGAAGCATTCTTTTTCTTTATTTGCCAACGAATCATCACATTAAAAGTATATTGAATCCATATGCACAAATATCTTGATATTTTTTCTCAAGTACAAAAAGAACAAAGAGCTTCCTCTTAACCAGAAATCCTGGAAAACATGAGTTTGCAAAGACAGAAATGTGTATGGAGCCGTTTTGTCATTCTCCATTTTCGCTGCCGCTCCCGCTCCCAGCCCCTGGCCCTGTGACCTCAGCCTCCCCAGGCTGTTCAGGCCCATGCAGGTCTGAGGGCTCAGCCTCCATCGGCTCCTCCACTGCTGCTGGTTCAGGGGAGGGGGTCGGAGTTGGCGTTGGCCTCGGGGTCTCGTCTTGTCTTGTCAGCTCCTCCTGTAGAGAACCACGAATAAGCTTAAAAGTCAGTACTTTTGATGTTGTGTTATAGACATTTTTATTCTATCGTGGTGTGTAAAATATAGGTGCTCCATTCTAGACGGCTTGTTTCTGATCAAAATGAATGCACTTATAATTTCAGTCAGCATAGAGTAGTTCTTTGTTCATAGAAGTGCACATAAATCCAAAAGCTTTTGTTATCATTTGCACTCTCATTATGAATTAATGCAAAACTGTTTGCTTTTAAAGATGTGCAACAGCTTGTTTCTACTAAACTTCTGAATGTAAAGGTACGGTTCACCCAAAAATAATTAAATGCACATTAACGTAATGTCATTTATATTTTAAAGAAAATGTCTAAAAACATTCAATTCAATAGTCAATCATTGTTTTAAGAAAGAACACAAACATTTAATTTTTCAAACTTTAAGTAATTAGAATTGGCCATGACATTTGCAATGGGTGCATCTCTAATGCTCAGGTGTTCCAAACATGTGAAAAGATCAATCAAATGTTTATTGTCAATCTGTACTACCTGGGATACAGTGTCCCCAGCCTCCTCCTGTATCCGTGGAGCAGACTCCTCCTGCTCCATCGGCTCCTCCTCCTGCTTCATGGTGCTGCGCTGCTCCAGCTCTCCCAGGGCTGCAGCGGGAGCCTCTGCTTCCACTGGGACAGAAACCGAGGCAGGAACTGGCTCCATCTGAAAGAAGAGGATACCACAGTGTGTTCATGACGTCTGAGCAGGTATACATATGGAAGTAGTTATTGTAGACATGATAATGTGGCCTAGCTCACAAGTCTGCAGTTTTTGTAAGATGATAGTTTGCTCTCTGAATACTATTTGGTCACATATCAACTCCATTAGTTGCTACAGCAAACAAACATTTGTGTGATTTTTATGTACAAATATTACAAGATCTATACTTTTACATAAACTGCAAGACATTTGATATATATACCAATGTTCCAGTGTGCCATTCATCAGTAGAACAATAAAACCTTTGAGTAAGGGTTTGTGGTTATGGAGCATGTACTGTGAATATCCCAAACAATTCCTACTGAGATCAAGCACAAGCAAACAACTTATGGGTAAGTGATAGTTTTACTTTTTTGAGACATTGGTCGAATTGGGTGAACACGGAATGACCAGCAGTGTTTGGGGGGGGGGGGGGGGGGGGGAAGTGTGCAGGCTTTATCGATGATGTGCGTTTCTTCATGGGTTACCTCTTGCTCTACGACAGGCTCTACGACAGGCTCTACGACAGGCTCTACGACAGGCTCTACGACAGGCTCTACGACAGGCTCTACGACCACCACAGGCTCCGGTTCTGGCTTTTTATTTGCTTCCAGTACCGCCATGATGGAGGCAGGTATGTGAGCTTGCTGTTGCACAGAAAAACAGAGGGAGATGGTACATGATGAAATCCAGAGAACAGTAGCGTGTTGGGACTGTTTCAGGGGAAGCAGCTCTGACCTGGTGAGGGGTGAAGGAGAGGACATGCTGCAGGAGGGGCTCCCTCATCTCTGGGCAGCGCTCAAACACGCTGCTGAGCGGGGCGGCCGGCAGCTGCAGCAGCACGCTGTACGACTGAGGCTTGGTCCTCTGGCAGCACTTCACAAAGCCCTCCCATACCTTAGGATACTTCCACACCTACAGGGGGACACCACAGGATGTTGTAGTAATGGTGGAATATGGGGATTGATATTTATTAGCAGAAAAGTACCACTGTATTGGTAATCGTTTCTTAACTGACAGAGTCTCTGACACATCAAACACACAATATCTGTCATAATATTGATGTGTGCCACCAGTAGGGGTCTTCAATCAAAAAAAAGTCAGAGTTTGGTGTTCTTGTGAAGTAGTTTACACATGTACAAAATCGGGGTTTCTCTAATGCTGCTTGAATGCCACTCATGTCAGCTCAGTTGTTTCTCTGATATTTCAAGATCCAGATGTCTGATGACAAAGGTCCTTTCACTTTTTAAAATATAAGGTTAAAAAATAATCATCCAAAAAAGTAAAAAGAACAGATTGCTCTGAAAATCAGGAAAAATAGTGAGCGTAGAAACTCTGAATATTTGGCTGGAGCTTGGCGCTGACCTGCTTGACGATGAGGCGGGACAGGATGTTCATGACGAAGCCTCCCAGCCTGGGATACATGGTGAGGGACTGGATGACGGTGCGCATGAGCAGCATGGGAAGGGGGCTCTGCTCCATCAGCTGCTGCATCACCACCGCCAAAACCTCCGACGTGTACACGTTCTTCTCCCCGAAGCACAGGTTGGTAGCTGTCGGTCACATGCAAAAAGAGACCGCTCAAATAACCGCTGAAAAAGTTTACCACAAAAAAAATCCATAGAGCTTCTAAAATAGGTCCCTATCATGGCCAACATGCATACAATCTAATTATGAGGTAGTTGTTGCTGTACTCAGATTCTAAAAGCAGGCACTGAGGATGTAGTGAATGAAGAAAAATGAATTTAAATAATTATATTCCACAAAACATTGCATTAAAGATGACAGTAACATCAGATTGAAGTAACAACTGCTGTTTGGTCTTGTTTGGATTAAACTCCTAATCACTGACCTTTAATGATAGATTTCATGTCACATTTGGTTGAGTCTATGTTGTGCAAGGCAATCAGCAGGTCTCCCGGGGTCAGAGGGGACACAGATGAACTCCCTTCACCTGAAATAAAACACAGCAGTCAGAATACACCCTCAGATAGAAGCTTCAACAGCGGCTGACAATAGAGCTTATTAATAACGGAATAACTAAATGTAAGGAATAAACAAGAATATTTGATATTATTTGTAATAACATTACTTATTACACAGCTTAGTTGTATACTCGATTCTGATTGGTCAATTCAGAACATGCGACAGGTTGTGAATACAGTAGTACAGATCGCTGTCAAGCACTATAATGACCGTTGCTAAGTAGGATCAAGGGAGAGAAAGGAAAAGAGGTTAAAAGACGGAGCAATGGCCATCAGATAAATGATCAGAAGAAGACAGACAGGAAGTAAATACTAACAGGAACACGGTATGGGCTACAGACAGGAAGTACATACTAACAGGAACACGGTATGGGCTACAGACAGGAAGTAAACACTAACAAGAACACGGTATGGGCTACAGACAGGAAGTAAACACTAACAGGAACACAGTATGGGCTACAGACAGGAAGTAAATACTAACAGGAACACGGTATGGGCTACAGACAGGAAGTAAATACTAACAGGAACACGGTATGGGCTACAGACAGGAAGTAAACACTAACAGGAACACGGTATGGGCTACAGACAGGAAGTAAACTCTAACAGGAACACGGTATGGGCTACAGACAGGAAGTAAACACTAACAGGAACATGGTATGGGCTACAGACAGGAAGTAAACACTAACAGGAACACGGTATGGGCTACAGACAGGAAGTAAACACTAACAGGAACATGGTATGGGCTACAGACAGGAAGTAAACACTAACAGGAACACGGTATGGGCTCTGTAATGTTTAAGGACTTGTTAGTAAACAGACTTGGGGAGTTACAGAAAACATCAAACAGCGCTGCCGTAAAGTTTTTGTTGTTGCAGTTCCCTTCAGGCTGATCAAGATCCCTCCGCTTCGCGTCAGGCACTGTGATCACCCTGTCGGGTGTTATTTTCCCCATAATGACCGCCTCGCTGCACATTATCCCTTACATATTCTAGCTATTAGTAGCTACAGGAAATCTAAATTATGAAGTGAAATTAAAGCTGTTTATAAAATGTGTAATTGTGGGAGCAGGGTTCTTAAAAGATAAATGAGCCTCTTGTGCTGATGGTAAATGTTGTTGTCCCTCAGGGGTCAGTACTGGGTCCACTCCTGCTCATCATTTACCTCCCTCTTGGCACTATTGTTGCGTATATTTTACACCTCGTCAATACTGTGGAGATGTACAATCAGAATGATCAATCAATAAACTGGTGAAATAAACAGAGTTGTCTTGTCGGTTCAATATTTGAAGCGCTTCAAATGGTACAGGTCTCAGAGTACAGAGTATTCTGCAAGAGTGCACACAGAGGGAAGTGTGTGTATGAGTTTCATAGGACCTTGACAGTTTAACAACACTTCATCACCTGTCACTGGGCTGGAAAGAGAGATACGCAACACCTTTCCAGAGGAACAGAAACTGTGCATTGCTAATATAGGAAAAACAGGAACTTGTTCAAGACAGATGGAAGTGGGGAAAGCAGGAACTTGTTATGGAACAGGGAAGAAACACAGGAACTTGTCCAATACACTGTGTTTGACACCCAGACACACTTAAGGTTAATCATAAGTTTAGCAAGGGACATGAACTGAATACATCATCATGGAACTGCTGCATTTGGTTTTACCATATTAGGTAACATGACATTTGCCACTACATTCCCCTCTTTTGATCATACTTTGATCAATCATGAAAATAAAACAAATGACAGGATAGACATATAACACATCAATGAATACACCCCATCGCTGGTTTAAGTAAACATGTCACAAACATATCATGGAAAATAGCTGTTTTTTGTGGAGGACAGACTCCAAGACAATGTAAGCATAAGAAGAGGGGATACTGAAATCATAGATTATATTGCAGTGTCAGAATCTGAATTGAACTCGGACACAAAAGGGGTTACCGTATTAGGTAACATATGAAATTTGCCACTACACTATCCTCCGTCATCATAATGTCCACTTTCATTGTTAGGCCGATGATACACAGGTCTACATGTACACCAAACTCAACACTGCCCTCCCCCCACCTCTCTCACCACCTGCCACCAGGATCCCAGGAGCTGGATGAGTAGCAACTTGCTGAAACTCAAAGGCAGCAAATCAGAGGGCCTGCTCATTGGCACCAAATCAACCCTCTCCAAAGCTCCACCCTCCCTGCCTCCAACCTCATCATTGATGGTTTCATCAAAAGCCAGGGAGCTGTAGTCCTGACAGCTCCGTGGGTGTGGGCGTGTGTGTGTGTGCGTGTGCATGTGTGTGTACACTCCAGAAGTTTCCCGTTTCTCAGCTTCTGTGGGCACATAGATGCCATGATGAAGCGTGTAATGCATCCTGGTGGGACTTCAGGCATAGCTCTTTGAGCAGGAGAAACCAGCTTCTATATAGCAACCACTGAGCAATTTATTGCTTCAATGGACTAAATTTAGCATCAACCCCGACATCCATATAAGAAGCTGTCAAAGTGTTCCTTTATTGTGAAAAAAAGAACAGGGAGGCAGGTAAAGACTTTATCCAGGGAAGACTTATATGTATCTTACTGTGCTGGGTTCCTAAGAGACGGTTGAACACCTCCTTCACCACAATGGGGTTGAGTTTGATGAGCTTCGGGAGAGCCTGGATTACTTCATTCTATGGGAAAAGTGAAAGACGTCATCACAATGATCACGCGGTGATTGTTTGCTGTATGTGGTGTGATACATTTTTTTTTAAGTATAACTGGTTCCAAATCAGTTTACTAGACCATTGATGCGAGTTGCAGAACTGTACCTTTTCGAGGCCGTTTATGACTGGAATCAGGAAACGTACATCGGGCACTCGTTTGTGGTACAGGTCTCGCACTCTCTCCACCAGCTCTGGAGACGGGGGCACTGCAGGAGGGGAAAGAACACTTATTCTACATGTCTAGACTTTTCCTATCCGGACTTTATCCCACAGTGCTGTTGTTCCATGTTTGGTTTCATTCTCTATTCATTGACCCTAATTCTCCAGACAGATGTAAGGTGATGTTCAAACTTTTTACCTTTATCGGTCAGAATGTGCAGACAGCGCGTCACTAACGTCTCCGCCCCTTTAGGACAGTTTTCCACCAGCAGCAGCAGCTCGGGCGAGTTCATCCCCATCCCACGGATCTACAACAAGGGTGGAGAAAATGACTCCATGCTATTTTAAAACGCCACAACTCAAGAGGAGCATTTGCATCATGTAAATGCATGTTTGTGCGATTGAGTGTTTTCCCCCAGAAGATGTTTTTGTAAACACAAACAGTTCTCCCAAAAATCACGAGTGTGCAGTTTTCATGTCACAGGTTTGAAACTGCAGGTGTGTTCTGGCTTTCTTTAGTCTTGAAAACAGTAAAGCATTTGCACTGTTCGCTGTAGTCTGCCATCACCAGTTAAAAACACATGAAGAAATTCAGTAGATAAACATCAAGTCCAACAGTCCGGACTCTGCCCTCAGCTTAGTCATGCTGGGATTCTTATTTTTGTCTTGGCACAATCATTTAGTCATTGAGTTTAAATATTACACTTTTCCTTATTGAATAAAAACATTTATAGTGCTTCTATGTTTCTTAGCTGTTTAGAGCGAGTTGTTTGTTTTCACAAATATTGATGAACATTATTATTTATATAATAACCAGGGGTGCACATAACTGGTTTGCCCTGGTTCTCAAAGGAGCACCTGGAGATGTTGCTTGGTGCTCATCCTTAAAATGAAATAAACCGTAACTTTTGAGGGGTCTTGACTTTATTTGCCAGACACACGGCACTGAACACACAGAGGTGAACACAGAACACACATGCAGAGGTGAACACAGAACACACATGCAGAGGTGAACACAGAACACACATGCAGAGGTGAACACAGAACACACATGCAGAGGTGAACACAGAACACACATGCAGAGGTGAACACTGAACACACATGCAGAGGTGAACACAGAACACATGCAGAGGTGAACACAGAACACACATGCAGAGGTGAACACAGAACACATGCAGAGGTGAACACAGAACACACATGCAGAGGTGAACACAGAACACACATGCAGAGGTGAACACAGAACACACATGCAGAGGTGAACACTGAACACACATGCAGAGGTGAACACTGAACACACATGCAGAGGTGAACACAGAACACACATGCAGAGGTGAACACAGAACACACATGCAGAGGTGAACACAGAACACACATGCAGAGGTGAACACAGAACACATGCAGAGGTGAACACAGAACACATGCAGAGGTGAACACAGAACACACATGCAGAGGTGAACACAGAACACACATGCAGAGGTGAACACAGAACACACATGCAGAGGTGAACACAGAACACACATGCAGAGGTGAACACAGAACACATGCAGAGGTGAACACAGAACACACATGCAGAGGTGAACACAGAACACACATGCAGAGGTGAACACAAGACAACATTAGCACGACCAGTAATCCTACAAGCTGTCATCACTTCCCTCCTGACTGTTCTCCTCACTGTTCTCCTCACTGTCTTCCTCTCTGTTCTCCTCACTGTCTTCCTCTCTGTTCTCCTCACTGTCTTCCTCTCTGTCAGACATGGTAGCTGATGATGTAGGCCTACTACTTTCTCTCTGGTTGAGTCTGTGATTAGCTGCTTGCATCCACAAGTCAACAGCTGGGTTTGGGTGGAAAGTCTCTGTTGTCATCTTAGACAAGTGGATGGAATCAAATAAGTATGTGAACATAACCAATAACCTACCATAGCCAATAACAAATTAATGTAACTTATTTTATTTATGTTGTTCATTCATATCTTATTTTACCTTAACATTTATTTATTTATGCATCTTTTTTTATCTCTCCAGTTTTAAAGGAGATTTTTGGTTACTGTCCTATAGTATACATTGGAATGATTTCAAACCTAAAGTGGGTTATTGAACCTGAAGCTTGTTGCTTCTGCCCTCCTCGACTACGGTCTGGGAGCCGACAGGAAAGTTCAACACACAGATGGCCAGTCCGCCCCTTTGGAGCATATTATTTCAATGACAGATGAGCAGATCGCCACTGGGCTTTCAACTAAAGACACAGCCACGCAAAAACTGCGGCATGTGTACAGCTCCTTATGGGTACTGCAATTTGTGAAGTGATTTCCTCCGTGGTGAAACGATCAGCACCACGGAGGAAAGCGGCAGAAAGTCACCTGGAATTAAAGAGAGCGGGGCTGCGCTGCGCACATGGCTTCCTTCTGCAGGTAACGGGGAGACGCGCTCTGGCGGCGGTCTCGTTCAGGATCCGAAAATACTATTTAAATATTTTGCACACTTATTCTACTTATTCCTAGTGCGCCAATGCTGGCACGTGTGCCAGGGGTTGCCGACCCCTGATCTAAACACTCAGAGTCCTTTACCTCACTGAGCTGTAGTTATCAGCCTCAGTCTGACTGGAGAGGACTCTCCCTCCACATCATTGTAGAAGCATCTTCTTCTTATATCCGTTAGAGCAGCTAGCACCAGATGCTAATAACAACAGCGCCGGTACCGGTGCACCCTCCCTTTCTCCCTCGCTCACTCGCACTTTGGCTGTGAGCTGCGGGTGCCAGATAAGCCAACATCCCCCATTTTATCACTTGCAGCGCCCATCGTACAGGGCAAATGAAACGTGTAACCGGGGTGAAAAGGGTGTTACATTTACTTAATTATGAATGTTGTTACATCAAGGCTGAAAATTAGGATGAGCGCCAACGGTCAAAACATTTTTTCCCTCCCAGAGCTGTCAGCGCAGCGCCTCCACAGATCTGGCGCCCTATAGGCGAACATCTATAACGCCAGTGCTACGGGCGCAACTCGCAAATATCTTTCTCTCTCTCCTCTGTTTTCTCTTCTCTCTCTCCCTCCCTCAATGCTGGTACCTTATATATATAGTCTATGGCTGGTACGCAAATGCGCCTTTTTTCAAATGTCCCGGTGCTCTTTTTTTGGCGGAGGTGCGCATGCGCACCAGTTATGTGCAGCCCTGATAATAACAATAATTGAAATGGGGTTCTTTAAGAAGACCCAAACACTGGAGCATTCCTCAATGATCAGTGAAAGAGTCAGCTGTGCTGAGAGTGGGAGACTCACAGGCTGCTCAATGGCTCGCAGCACGCTGCGCTTGATGTCAGCGATGGCCTCGGTGTAGACGGACGCCAGCTCGTGGACCAGCCGGTGGTTGAGAGGCAGCAGGGACAGGTAGAGGAAGAGACACTGTCTCACCGTCTCTTCAGTCCAGGGGGCAGCCACCTCTGTCTCAACAAACACATAACAACACTGTGAGAGGACAGGACATTGGGGAAGTGCTGCTTTGTGTTTCTTCTTTGTGAATAATTACTAAGGTTGCCCTAAACACACCCTAACCACATCCAAACACATCAGTGTTAAAGAAAATGTATTATGTAGTTAAGAGTAAGACCAGTGATATTTAATTGGGTAGGAAATAATTGATCAAACATAAGGCACATTCACACCGCAGTACTTTTCCCACAAAGGTTCATCTGTACTTAGTTCATGAGAACTCTTTAGTTCTCATGAACTAAGTACAGATCGCGTTCACACCGGAATAAATCCCTGAGGGAAGATCAGGCAAATGAAGCCGCTGACGTCACTTCTTCTTCTTCTGCTTTGGGTTTACTGGCAGGCCGCAAACAACTTCACGGCGTATACTGCCGCCCAATGTCCCCGGTAGTAAGTCCCCGGAGTTGGGGACTGGCCTTCCGATTAAATCGCCAGAACGCCGACACCTCCTCATCTCCACCGCTCCCATGTTTTCTTTTGTGTTGCCATAAGTTAGACTCTCTGCGGCGCTGGGCTAATGCTAATGCTAATAATGCTAATGCAAGGATAATAAAATGGCGGCTTCACAAAACCTTTTGGGAGTTTTACGGGGCGTGGTTTGCAATCCGCCCAGCCAATCAGACATAGGAACCTTTTTCTCCCACGAAAGTCCCTGCTCTCTAGCAGGGACGGAAAAGGGGGTAAAAAGGTTCTCATGAACTAATTTTTGTTCCGGCTCTTTTTGGTGTGAACGCGACATTTCGGAACTATATCGGAACTAAAGTGGGAAAAGTACTGCGGTGTGAAGGCGGCTATACAGTCTAACAAAACTGTAGTCCGAGGTCTAAAAAGGTTTTGAAAACATGAAGTCCGTTACAGCTATGAGCAGTACTACTGGGATCATACTGAAAATTCTCCTCACCCGTGTCCTTGTCAGCCCCAAAGAGCAGCGATGGAGGGTTTGGATGGACCAGAAGCTGCATGTAGTTCAGGGCAAACTTCTCAATGTAGTCCCTCAGCTGATCCTTCTCATACATACGCTTCAGAAAAGCCAGGGCAGTGGTTCGCACCTAAAGATAAAACAGCCTTTGAAAAATATATCACTAAATTGCTCCTGTGGGTATTGTCCACAGTATTCAATGTACAACATGTCTAATATATGTAATATAATATAATGTAGCTTTGAGCACTTTGAAAAGCTACCAAATAAATACAAGGAATTAGTCCTTATTAATATTATCACAGGGACAAACTAACTGTGGACATGTGATTTACAGAGGATCCAGAGAAGTGATGTTATCACCTTCTCTTTTTCATGTGAGCTGAGATCCAGCAGGACGTGCAGATACTGGAACTGCCGTGAGGGCCGTTTGACGATCAGCTCCTTCAGAGTGGTCATGCCCAAGTAGACCCGAGACTGAAACAAAGGTTACAACCATAGGTTACAAGTTACAACACACAGTTGAGCAGACGTACGGGGGGCTCGCTCTGTACAAGAAGCTGCGTCCGCATCACGTCACTTACCTCGTCCTCACAGTACCGGCGGATTACTTCCAACGCTGACTCCGTTATAAGGGGAGCCTCCAGTACCAGCTTGGTGAAGAGTCTGGGAGAGACAGAATATTTGAAAAATCGAAACATGTTTCACTTTTGGCTGTAGGTAGGTTTACACATACAAATCATTTGCTTTAGTGTAAATGGTGCATACAAAGACACAGGAACAATACTTCATTTTTTTTACAAATTGTACTATTTTTTAAACTATTTTAAATACTTTGGAAACAAATTAAAAAAGACAATATTTTCACAAAATATGTGAGAAAGTAACAGCATAAGCACTCCTCTGTGAAAGCAGTCTCCAGGCAGTGCTCATGAGGCAGACACATCTACACATCTAAGGCTAAGAGATTCATAAAGCTCATAGTTAGGGCAGGCTCAGTCAGGGGACCTTTAGCCTCTGTTCTCCTACTCATAAATGGATGTTACTAACTCAGCGTGGGGGAATCATCCCCAGAGTTTGTGATTCTCTCAGCTGGCAGGTTGCCCTTATTAAAAGGTAACGTCTGGATCCTGAGTCCTGCTGAGCCTGTTGCTCTGGTCCTACTACACACACACACACACCTTATTATTTTCTGGAGGCACATGGAAGATTGTCTACATCCTCCTGAATACATAATTTTCTTCTACATTCACATTATCATTTCTGTCATTTGTGTTGTTATCTTATGATCTTCTTTATTCTATTCACACAACATCTATTGCAGATCTGTCGGCCCTGGGAGAGGGATCCTCCTCTGTGGCTCTCTCCGAGGTTTCTTTGTGTGGTTTGTTTCGGGTTTTTGTCTTGAGTGATGCAAGGGTCTAAGGACAAAGGGTGCTGCAAATACTGTGAGGCAATTGTGGAATTTTTTATATTAGGCTACTAAATAAATACATTTGATTGATTGATAAAAACATGCTGTGAACATGCGAGGATGACAAGTGTCTTGTCTCACCCATCCCTCTGCTCGGGTTTCTCCTGCAGGCCGGACAGCAGGGTGTAGAGGCAGTGGTCGTAGCTGTCCAGCAGCCCGGTTGGCAGGTGGCTGAGGTAAGTGTTGTACTCTTGGTAGAGGAGAGAAAAAGCCAGGTCACTCCTGGTCCTGATGTCCTCCAGGATAAATGTCAGCACGTCTTCTTTCATCGTCCCTTCAAACTGTGTTACAAGCTTGGAGAGGAGCTTCACTCTGACCTGCCAAACAGATTTACCGTGGTTATCCTCTAAAAACAGGCACTTGCCCTGTGCTTATTTGGATGTTTTGTGGTGGGGTTGTATGAGGTGCTTCTCTATAGACATTACATGGCGGTGGATTACAGCGCCATTCTGGAAAAACAGACACGAGTAACAGCAGGAAGGGAAGGAACACACTGCCGTGAACAGGGACGGCTCGTTTTAGCCTTCTAAAAGATGTCACCTTTCTATCAGACAGCCCCACCCAGCGAGGAACTGAAGTTAGTTAGTTTGTTACTTTGGTGAATACGAACTATTCAAAGACTCACAAAAACACCAACTAACTAACCGATAGAGGCAGCTGTAGAACAGAAACCCCTGTGTTCTTTGAGGTGTTATTACCGTTTTTGTTAATGGAGTCTGGTAGCTTTGGTGAGAGGAGCGATAATGTAAGGTAAAGCTGTGAAAATATTCTTAAACAAAATAGCATACAATGAATTTGATGAAGATGGCACCGTGGATGGCTGCCGTGTCTCTAGCTTCTCTCCAAGCTTTTATTTCAGTGTTTGCTCGTCGGTGTGTATTTTTTACTTTTTTCACAACATGCGAGCCGACCAAGCCAACTCTGCCATACATATGGTAGAGAGGAACTACTACGCATCAGAAACTTGGTGGAGAGCAGTCTATCACCGAGACCCTCCCTCCATGGAGGACCTCTACTCCCAGCGGCTCAGGAAGAAAGCCCAGTACCACAGCATCAGGACTACAACCACCAGACTCAGAGACAGTTTCATCCCACAGGCAATAAGACTGTTAAACACCTGAGCTCTGTTAAGTGCCTCCATAACCCAAAGCATTCATCTGTTTGCATCTTAGAATGTATTCATCTATATAGTTATCACTGTAATAAACAGTATTTAATTTCATCCTACTGTACAATATTTAATTTTACATTCCGTTTTTGTATACATCATGTTCCATTTACGTGTATAGACTTCTTGCATTATTGTTTGTCTTATATAACTATGTTGCATTGTTGGAGGAGCTCGGGAGATAAGATTTTCCTTGCCATTTCTACACTTACGCTTATGTTCATATGACTTTAACCTTTGAATCTTGAATATTTTGTAGGTGTCTTCAATACGTTCCCAAAGCAGTTGACTGATTGCTGGTACTCTTTTTGTTCTCTTCTGCCTATCTACTGTACACTGACTGAAGTAGTTCATACAACCCCACTTTCAAACAATCCACAATCCATTTAATAAACCTCAAGTGCAAATCAATCATGGTAAAGGAAATGAGAAATGAAGCGGGGTGGTTACTTACATGTGACATGCCGCTTTGAGCGATGGCCTTCTCTGAATGCAGGATGCGTTTGACGGCTCTGGAGGTTAACTTTTCGATCTGTGTGTCAGATAAAGGCTGGACCACATCTGACAATCGAAACACTTTTTTTCTTCCACTCGCCCCCGTCATTCTGAAACAGAACAAATTCACGCAGGGTCATAAGTAGGGATGGGTATCGTTAAGGTTTTAACGGTACTACTACTTTTATTGATACCGCTTATCGGTCCGGTCTTTTAACGGTACTCTTATCGGTTCTTTTGGAGAAAAAAACAAGGTAAATTAACTAAACAAATCGTGAACAAAACTAACATTGCTTTTTATTTTTAATTAAATAAATAATATTTCACATCAAAAGAAACAACAACGTTTTAACAAATGGTATTAAATAATCTGATGACAGAACTGTAAACAGAATAGCTGAAACTTTAACAAACTAAATAACTCAGTTACCTCTAATCATTAGCCCATGTTTGTATCATTGAGTTAACTCCGTGTGTTGCTGCTAGCATACATAACACCTGACGTGGAAACGTTACTCGTGGATGGGGCTACAGAGCTACTAGAAAGACAGTCGAACCCGGTGCATTCCTCCGTCTGGATGTGGTGCACTTTTGCTAAATGTTTAGACAAATTGCTCGTGTTACCGCCCTTACATGCTGAACACTCTTATTGCACTTTAGGCAACGAGCATCAAGACGGGTAAAGTTTAACCACACCTCGGAGCGCGTTCTCTCCGCCATCTCCTCCGTGTGTGTGTTGCTGCATGTAGCAGCTGCGTGTGTGTAAACTGCCCCGCCCCCTCGCAAGCAGGCGGGGGAGAGAGATCGAAAATACTACAAATAATCATAGACGCATTTTGCAGTCCTTTTGCGTATTAGAAACGGAGTTGGCGTCATTAAAACTGCAATACAATGTTTGTGTAGCAATAATACATATTTTAGATGTCTCCAGTACCGATAAAAAGACCGCTAACGTCGGAGCTTAACGGTACCACGGTCTTTAATAATTCAGCCCTGGGGCACGGGGCTCGGGACCCATCCCTAGTCATAAGACGGACCTGCACAAAGAGGAAGCTGATAATACTTCTGCCCTTGATGTGGGCCAGGACTCACTTGGTTTGAGCCGTAGGAACGATGGGTTCAGGGAGCCTCTTGACTGTGGCGGGGGCCTCTGCGGGAACCTTTTCTTTTTCGTAACCCCCCACCACAGAGATGGCCTGTCCCACCATCACAGCAGGAAGTTTGCGCTTGATGAGCAGGTCTTTGGACCCAGCTTCATCCTCGTTGTCTTTGCCTGCATCATCTTCTCTGGCTTTGCACTGCTCCAGTCCTAAGAGATCACATTTTTTAATACATTTTTCAAAGGTGGGTATTTGTGGCTGATACCAATATCAATACATTTAAAAAAACACCAATCAAATACAACATTTTAGCATATACTATATGACATTTAAATAGACATATTCATACACTAACAAAGGGTTTTATAACTTATTTATAGAGCTGACAATAACTTTTGAAGAGTTTTTAAATGAACATTAAAAAAAAATTACATATATAACATTTGAATAAGTTAAGATGAAGCAAGAAAGTAGAGTAGCATTTTAGAAAATGTCAATCTATCCCTTTAAGTTGAAAAACTACTCAAAACAGAACGGCAACATTTTAAGGCCCCCTCGTGCTGAATGTCTGTGTTGTTAACCTGGACCGATGCCAGCTGCAGTCATCTGCGTGGCCATCAGCCGGGCCAGATGTTTGATCTGGGCGTCGGTGCCCGCTGACTCCACAGGCGTGTATGTGGCCTGGAAGGAGGCCGGCATGATGTCTGGCAGATACACCATGCTGATGAGCACCTAAACAACCAGACAGATATGAGATGAAGAGTCACACAGTCAGTAAGGGAGGGACAAACAGAAATAAGAGAACAGGCTGCTCACCAGGTTGGCTACGTTCTCAGGGGACAGCAGCGGGTGCAGGAACTCCGCTGTCAGGTCGATGGCAGACTGGGCCCCTGGAACCGCAGCTGGTTTAGGGAGCGACAGAGGGGCCGGCTCCTCTTTGTCCTCATCATCTTCAATCAGTGCTGGCTCTGAACACAAAAACACAAACCACAGAAATATTGCTGTTTAGAATTTGTCTGCAGGCATCCAACACTTTCAAGACAAGCTCAAATTCCTCAGGTCTAATAAACAGAAAAATTTAAATAATGCATAGATATAACCTGAGCAGGTCAAATATGTATTATTTATGTTCAACCAACTACTGTCAATGCCAGTCCCACACAGTGTTGCCAAGTGGGCGACTTTATCGCTTTTCAGACCCACTCAGGGACTCTATTTTAAAAATGAGTTGTAACAAGAAATGTAGCAAATTATTGAGACCATCAGGGAAAAAGCTGAATAATTGCCATGCATGGTGCTCAGAGTAAAGGCATTAAGCGGCTCTCTACCAGCAGCGCGGGCAGACAGGAAAAGGCTGGAAGTTATAATAATAATAATAGCTTGGATTTATATAGCGCCTTTCATGAGACCCAAGGTCGCTTTACAAAGAAGAACAGGGGCAAAGCAAACATAACAAAAACAAAAGGCAGTCAGACAACCAGTCAGACAGACTGCCATCTCCCAGGCGCCAGGAGCTGCTGATGGATGGCCTTGACTTTCGCCTGGAAGAAGTCGAGGACTTATACGCATTAATGTCAGTGTTTCCCCTATATACATTCAGCAGCGGCGCTGCCAGGCAGGTACCAAAACAAATAAAATATATATATATATTTTAAATTTGTTTTAATACATTAAAATAACAACACGTTATTCTCCCAGAAACCTGCAGGTCCACTGCAACTCTTACTACTTTTAAATCCAGGCTGAATACTTATCTTTTTGCCGCTGCTTTTAATTGAAACTGAGCGGTTGTGTTTCGTTTTTGGTTAATGAACATTTGGGGCTAGTAACTAAAGGGAATCTTTAGAGGCTTCTCAATACTCTAATTTCCCCTCCTCGACTCCTCGGTCCTCCGGTAGTGACCCGGAAATGGATTTCAGCGCGCCATGTTGAAGGACATCTCATTTCTCTAAATGCACACAGAGGACCGAGGATCGAGCGTCGAGGAGGCTCTCTGGAGGAGCTATAACCGAGGATACACTGATGGGTCCTCCACGGCTCCTTCGTGGATGCATTTCCGGGAACGGTGGAGGCGTGACGCACGGCCGGACTTATCTCAGCCAATGACAGCTCTGCATGCATCCCCTGGATATTATTTTAGTAACTGCTTTCATCGCGTCGCGATGTTTCCAGAGAGAACAGCTGTGAGGTCCGTGCAGAAAGCAGAGCAGTGTGTATAATATATATCACTCAGTATCACAGGCCTTCTCTCTTTATTTGCTGTAGTTTAGTAGAGATCTACAAACAAAGAGTCCATATTTTTCTAAGACCATTTAGTGCTTCACATAATAAAATACACAACGGCTGTAGCCTGATTATGCTTTAGGAGCTGTAGGTGCGTGTGGTACAGTGTGTAGGTGTGTGTGTGGTACAGTGTGTAGGTGTGTGTGTGGTACAGTGTGTAGGTGTGTGTGTGTGGTACAGTGTGTAGATGTGTGTGTGGTACAGTGTGTAGGTGTGTGTGTGGTACAGTGTGTAGGTGTGTGTGTGGTACAGTGTGTAGGTGGTACAGTGTGTAGGTGTGTGTGTGGTACAGTGTGTAGGTGGTACAGTGTGTAGGTGTGTGTGTGGTACAGTGTGTAGGTGTGTGTGTGGTACAGTGTGTAAGTGTGTGTGTGGTACAGTGTATAGGTGTGTGTGTGGTACAGTGTGTAGGTGTGTGTGTGTGTGGTACAGTGTGTAGGTGTGTGTGTGGTACAGTGTGTAGGTGTGTGTGTGGTACAGTGTGTAGGTGTGTGTGTGGTACAGTGTGTAGGTGTGTGTGTGTGGTACAGTGTGTAGGTGTGTGTGTGGTACAGTGTGTAGGTGTGTGTGTGGTACAGTGTGTAGGTGTGTGTGGTACAGTGTATAGGTGTGTGTGTGGTACAGTGTGTAGGTGTGTGTGTGGTACAGTGTGTAGGTGTGTGTGTGTGGTACAGTGTGTAGGTGTGTGTGTGGTACAGTGTGTAGGTGTGTGTGTGGTACAGTGTGTAGGTGTGTGTGTTGTACAGTGTGTAGGTGTGTGTGTGGTACAGTGTGTAGGTGTGTGTGTTGTACAGTGTGTAGGTGTGTGTGTGGTACAGTGTGTAGGTGTGTGTGTTGTACAGTGTGTATGTGTTGTACAGTGTGTAGGTGTGTGTGTGGTACAGTGTGTAGGTGTGTGTGTGGTACAGTGTGTAGGTGTGTGTGTTGTACAGTGTGTAGTTGTGTGTGTTGTACAGTGTGTAGGTGGTACAGTGTGTAGGTGTGTGTGTGGTACAGTGTGTAGGTGTGTGTGTGGTACAGTGTGTAGGTGTGTGTGTGGTACAGTGTGTAGGTGTGTGTGTGGTACAGTGTGTAGGTGTGTGTGTTGTACAGTGTGTAGTTGTGTGTGTTGTACAGTGTGTAGGTGGTACAGTGTGTAGGTGTGTGTGTGGTACAGTGTGTAGGTGTGTGTGTGGTACAGTGTGTAGGTGTGTGTGTTGTACAGTGTGTAGTTGTACAGTGTGTAGGTGTGTGTGTGGTACAGTGTGTAGGTGTGTGTGTGGTATGTAGGTGTGTGTTCTACAGTGTGTAGATGCGGCAGACAGACGGGTCTCAGTTGGTTTGGTGTCCTCTGCTTACTTTTAATACTTGTAAATACAACTTTTGTCCCGTAATTTCAATTCCCCATTTCAGCGACCAGAGAGAGGGGGGGATATATCCAGTCTCTGATTGTGTTACGTTATTATGAGAGTGCTCTCATACTTTAAATTGTATATATTTATATAAATATATGTGTCCGCATCTGTCGCCTGTTATTGTCTCATTATACTGCACTGTCAATGAATTAAAAGTAAATATATAACAGGGTTTCCCACACAGACTTTACTTGGGCGGGCCGCCAGGTATATTATTAACGGCCGCCCAAGTATATTTCGCAACCCATTTAGTTTTTGTTTTTTTTCGTCTGCGACCACGACGCCATCTGCGATCGATTAAGGCCCCGGCCACACGAGGACGATAACGGTCGTTTCCGTTACCGTTTTGTGTCATCTAGACCAGAGGTTCCCAACCCCCGGTCCGCGGACCGGTACCGGGCCGCGGAGGTGTTACTGCCGGGCCGCGAAATAGCTGTGAGTTTATCGTAATATTTTCAGAATTATAAATATATAAAAATATTTTATCATAATATTTTTTCAAAAAGTGTTTACTTAGTGCACAGGAGACAACCGTTTAATTGCAGACTGTTATGTTTATGTGGGGAAATGGCAGTGCATACATTATTTGAGATATATTTCAAACTCTGACTTCATTTTAAGGACATGTCGGCCAGGGGTGTAGAGCTATATGTTTAAGCACCGGATTGGCAAAACAGCAGAGTAAACCAGTCTGCCTTGATCTATGAATTCATGTCCGGGACCTCACGGTATCTGCTGCCACAGCTGTTTTATAGAAGGAAAACCTCCTTCACTTCATGAAATGGCTGCAGCATCAGGAGGCAACGGGACGTATACTCCGCCTCTGAGAAGTGCAGCACCAGCGCGCCGAGAGCTGTGCCTTTTTACGCACCGCCTTCGCTGTGTTTACGTTCATCAGAACAGCTTAGAGTGACTGCAGGCTGCTACGTGTTAACCACACACACCTCTACACACATCGAACTGCCCGATTACTCCCCCTTTTATTAGTTTTATGAAGGAGATGTCCAGTCACCAAGGCGCATGATGTGTGTGTGTGTGTATGTGTGTGTGTGTGTGCTCTGCTCAGCTCAGCTCTGCGTGTTCGGTGTGTTTGTGTCTGTCCGACACCGGCATTTGTTTTCAAATGACCATGAACAGTAATTTACACACATCTGGCTAACGGCTCGTCCACACAGCGGCGTGCGTTGAAGCTTCCAACGCTTCTGCCCATTCACTTTGAATGGGGTGACGTCACTTTTAGCCGAACTGCATTTTGGGAAGCGACGTGGAGCGTTGCTGGCTTCAAAAGTTGAGCAATGTTCAACTTTTGACGCCTCTCTCCACACACACACACACACACACACACACACACACACACACACACACACACACACACACACACACACACACACACACACACACACACACACACACACACACACACACACACACACACACACACACACACACACACACACACACACACACACACACACACACACACACACACACACACACACACACACACACACACACACACACACACACACACACACACACACACACACACACACACACACACACACACACACACACACACACACACACACACACACACACACACACACACACACACACACACACACACACACACACACACACACCTCGTTTTCAGTTTAAAAACTGAATAACACCGGTTCTTTTTTAAACGTTGTTAATATGTTTTTGATGCATATTGTTCTATTATTTGTTCAGGCTGTTACATACAATTAGCCTCTGTTGCTACCTGCTGGTGGTGAGTAAATATTAAAATCAGTTAAAATTGACAACCGGTCCGCGATTTTTTTTTTATGTATCTGCCGGTCCTTGGCACAATAAAGGTTGGGAACCCCTTATATAGACCGTTCGGCCACACTAGGACGACAGAATATGGCACTAAACGACTACGGTAACGATAACGGGTCCCAAGGTGGATAGAACGGCATACGCGACGCTCTGGGGGGTCCAACGGCTCCGTGTGTACGCCCTATACGATCATTTTCTGATAATGATGAGGCAATAGCCCCGCCTCTCCCCACCTCTGCTGCTCACCCCCGCGTCAAAGTAAACTGCACACTGAATTCAGATTATTTATCTTTCTTTCGATATGGACATAAACGTGAGTGAAGTCTAATCTGACAGGACGACTCGGGATAACCTCAGCTCAGGTGAGGTGAAGGACTCTCTGAGTGTTTTAGATAGTTAACTTAGTCTAAGTTCTCAGTGGGTCTCAAACGGTTTGGTCACCATTTATGTAAACACATATTTCCATTTGAGGGTGTCAGTGATTAGTAAAATATGCATGAATAATAATTTTTAAAAGTTAACTAGGGGAAAAAAGGTAAGATAAACTTTTAAAACTTGTTGAGAGCTAAAACTAGTCTTTGCTGCTGCCTCAAAGAGGAGAAGAGAAGAGGGAGACAGGAGAGGCTGATTTAGGAGCACAGACACACTCAACTATAAATGAACCAAAAATAAATAAATAAACAAGTTTCAGTGTTTTTTTCATATTGGAAATGGTATGTTATTGGTTATGGCCATGATTTTATGATTATTGAAATGTATACAGTTCTGTTTCATATAGGTGTTTCCATAGATCTAGTCTCTTTAATTTCCCCTCAAAATGCACCAAATGCATTTAAAATATAATAATAATCACAATTTTTTTTTTTTTTTAAATAGTAACCCATGTCCAGCGTTTCCGCCAGGGGGGCGTCTTGCCGTCATTTGATGCCCTTATTCAGCTCGGGACGCCCTGAACTCGAGCCGAGGGCGTCCAAAAATATTAATAATTCGAGAGAAGATCGAGAGTTTTTATCACTTGAAATAACGAAAAGGAAAAAGGACAAGGACATCGGTCTGTTGGAGGGGCAACGGAGTCTGGTGGGATTCTTTTTGGAGTATTGAAGATCGTTTCCCCGACATCGGCGGTGCCTGATACAGGACAACACGGAACGGGCGCGATTTGGAAGCAATGAGCGGTGCTAGTGGAACGAGCACGCGCGTGAGCTGCGAGCACCAGAGCCTCGCAACGGCGAAACTGAGGCTCCGTGGTAAACCGGGAGCCGAAACAGCTGGCGCTTTAAGAGAGCCGAGCCAAATGATCCGGCTCACTAACGTAAAGAGACAGTATCTATAAGGGACGGCTCAAGTCCAAATTCAAGCACCCCACCCCCCCCCCCGCTCTCGGGGTGGACGCTCAGCCCTGGTCTGGCGGAAACACTGCCCATGTCCATTACCTCATTCACACAAACGGTGTTTCAGGGCTGGTTCGGAGCTGGAGCTTGAAAAGTACGCCTCTTAGCTCCGGAATCTGGTTCGTTTCAAGCACCAAAAAATTGTCCAGCTAGAGCAAAAGCACCGCATACGCTTACGTCGAGGCGGAGTCAACTCCTGAACAACAACAAAAAGCCGGCGTATTATCCAGTTTGTACACAACGATGGAGAAACTTAAGCAGCAGTGGTCCACTGAAGAGACCAGCTACCTGCTGGGAATCTGGTCTTCTGAAGAGGTACAGAGGAAGCTGGAGCACAATCGGCCGTTGTTGTTGTGAGCTGGGAGGGGTTTCCGCGCGGTTTGGCTTTATGAAGCAGGCACGCAAACGATGACGCAATGACGCAGCACCAGTCGGACTCTGGGCAGTGTGAAAAGAGCCGGAGCTAAACCGAAGAACCGGTTCTGAACCTGAAAAGCTCGAGCACGGAGCTTGAACCAGAGTTGCGTTGGTGTGAATGAGGTACATATGTTTATTTGTGGGTAGTAGATTTAAACTATAGGGCTATCACTAAGGGCCCTGCCTGTACCTGTTCGCTCTGCCATGGCGTGAAGGGTCTGCCAACAAGCGACCAACAGAAAGGTTAAGGTTAATGTTGTTGCACGTCACAAAGGCACGTCTTTTTTAATTCATGTACTTTTTATTAATGTATTTTTTTCTTTTAATGTTTCTTTTATTATCTTTTCTTTTTAATTACTGTTTTTAAATGCCTTTGAATGTCTTTCATTTTTGTAAAGTGACGTCACCGTTTACATCGCTGATTTGCTCCCCAACGTCGTTACGGCGCTCACAACAACAACAACAACGGGGGACTGCGTCGGGTCGATGATCGTGTTGCTTTTAATCACACGAAGCCAGATTAAATTAAATAACGACTTCTCCAACCTTATACTTTTCTCCAGAGAGCCGTGGTTCATTGTTTATTAATGTGTTTCTGCGGCATTTACCGACCGCTGCAGTGTTGGCTGCTCTTCCACGGGAGTTTATTCTCCCGTTAGCTCCCGGTTAGCTCACACTGCAGCGGCCGCTGTAAAGTATTCACTGTCCGACTCACACAAGCAGCTGATACATATCCCCAGTTCCCCTTAGCCTAAGTGAATGTGTGTCAGTCTGAATTGACGCTGTTTGGCATCACAACGCTGTTATGAAAGTTTCTCTGGTATAAAATGGGTGATGTTAGCATAGCAACCGAAGCTAAACTGACTACTTGCTATTGCTATCCTATTGTGGCATAAACCGTTTTCTACAGGCACATTTTACCGGCGTATTTTTATTATGATTCTACTTGTGATAGTCGGACACGACAACCTGTGCAGCCCATGTATTGATTCCATCCGATAGCTGCTATAATACAAAACAAAACGTCTGCCTCTCTCCACAATGATCAATAACAGTGAACGGATGGTCAAAGTAAGGTACAAATAAACAGAATCACACGAAGCCTGGTTAGTGTTGCCTGACTTTATAAAGTGTGTTTATAAGCACTACTGCTAGTAGGCAGGCATGACAGTCGACCCATGTTCAGGGGAGGTGGGTTTAGTTTCCAGCACGCCTCGACGTAAGAGAGACGTAAGCGGCGCCGCCTCTTAGCTCCGGAGTCTTGCTTCTCGACCGACAATTTTTTGGAGCTGGAAACAAACCGGATTCCGGAGCTAAGAGCCGGCGCCGCTGCGGTGTGAACAGGAAAAACCGGTACTTTTCAGGCTCCAGCTCCGAGCCGGCCCTGAAAACGCGTTGGTGTGAAAGGGGCAATAGAAACATATTGGCGGGGCGCACTTCGCACGCACAAAAAATTTCCATGGGCTCCGCGCTCACATTTTGCTGGGCCCGCGTGCCTTAGCACCGCTGCTATGACTCCATCCTAGGGGAAACACTGAATGTTCTTGTAAAAGAACATTAATGTGTCAAAAGAGACTGATTCTTTGATAGGTTTGTATAAAATAATAAATAGATAACCAAATCCATAGTTTGCTCTCTATAATAGGCCAACATACAAGTAAAGCTAAATATGTTCCCATGTGTACAAGTTCCAATGAAAGAAAAGCTTTAAAAAATGTTTGTTTATGTTTCCAATTATATTGCTTTGAAGAAAGCACATTGGAAACTGATTCATAAAAAAACTCTGTATATATTTCCTTACTTTGCCCACCAGTCCATAAATGTGTAATTCCTCTCGTGTCTGTGACTCTCATCATCTGCCACTACTCACCCATCTTGACCTTTTTCCCCTCTGTGTATTCGTCATGGCGAGGCCGTTTGCGCTGCTCGCGGGGTGCAGGTGTGGAGCGTGTTATTTCACTCTGGGCCATTCCCAGGTCCAGCAGCAGAGTGCTGATCTGACCCTGGAACTCCAGGCTGCAGGGGTGCTTCAGGACCGCCACCAAGTGCAGCTTCAGGTTCTTTCGCACACTGCTGACCTGAGACTTGGCCAGAGTTGGTGGCAAGTTTGCTAAAAAGGTTTAGGTAAGGAGGAAAAAAAATAAGAATAGGCATTTAGCATAATAATATGCGCAGTCAAATGAGCAGAAAGATTTGCATTAATAACAATACAGAAACATTGGCTCTGAAGCACTTACCGTGTAACGTCTCATACGCCTGCACCACCTCCGACATGAACATGGGCCTCTGCCGGGCGATTGTAGCGAGGGAGCCCAGCGTTGTGGTGAGGTTGATGCTAGAAATGGCTGGATGGACCATGAACTTCAGCAGCTTCTCCAGTGCAGCCTTCCCCTCCTCACACAGAGCAGCTTTCCATTCCATCAGGGAAATCACAAGGTTTAATGGACTGGAATAGGGCTGACAATACATCGTGTTGTCACCACCAAGTTAACTTGGGTAAGACTGTGTTATTACACTCGTTGGAGTTATTTTAAAAGCGGTTTTTGGTAGAGAATTGCAAATTAAAATGTAACTAATCCTTTTTCTTTTTGTATTGATGGCTTCTCGGTTTTGTTTTACATTAACATAAGTAATATTGTAAGTGATATTAAACAACATTATTGCATATTTTACTTGTATCGTTTAACCAGAGATGTGAAAAACACATTATGACCTCAGAGCAGATTTGGGACATACGTACAGTAGCGAATGTATGAGTGATCTCGGGGAACTTTATCCAGGCTGATGTCCCCTTCCTGTCTCTTGGGAACATCAGAGTCTGACGTCCGCGGCGACAGAGTGATGATTAATGATTCTGTGAACTTGATAGCGTGAGTGCGCACGCCGTCATTTTCAGAGTCCAGCAAGGCTAGAACATCTCCTTTCATCTGTGTGACCATATCCCAGGATGCCTCCTGCCTCTCGGATACTGCTTTAGAGCGCACCAACCACTACAAGGAGGATATGGAAGTCAAACATATGAAACACAACATACATCACTTACGGATAGAACACATAGATCTTTTTAGAGTCTACGCCAGTGTTTCCGCCAGACCAGGGCTGAGAGGGCGTCCACCCCGAGAGCGGGGGGGGGGGGGATCATTTGGCTCAGCTCTCTTAAAGCGACGGCTGTGTCGGCTCCCTACCACGGAGCCTCAGTTTCGCCGCTGCGAGGCTCCGGCGCTCGCAGCTCACGCGTGTGCTCCACTAAAACCCCCCCGCTCATTGCTTCCAAATCGCGCCCGTTCCGTGTTGTCCTGTAGCAGGCACCTTCGATGTCGGGGAAATGATCTTCAATACTCCGAAAAGAATCCCACCAGACTCCTTTGCCCCTCCAACAGAGGGATATCCTTGTCCTTTTTTCCTTTTCGTCATTTCAAATGATAAAAACTCTCGATCTTCTCTGGAATTATTAATATTTTTGGACGCCCTCGGCTCGAGTTCAGGGCGTCCCGAGCTGAATAAGGCCGTCAAATGACGGCAAGACGCCCCCCTGACGGAAACGCTGGTCTACGTATTTATTGATATATTACAATACGCAGTATTTTATTCTAATGTTAGATTACATTTTACACTATGTTTTTATCTCACCTTACTCTATTATAAATGGTGGACTTATTGCTACATTTAACTTGAATCTTAGTCAAATAAATATGTAACAGAACAAAAAAGTACTAGAGAAAGACTAAATATTCATAAAGGAGGCAGTGCTTACCTGCAGAGACACTTTGTACAGTTGTGTGAGTGTGAGGATGGCTTTCTTCACCACGTTCACACTGTCATCTCTCAGCAACATGTTCAGATTGGCTATCAGTCGAAGAAGGAGCTCATTGTCCCTTTTACTGAAAAAGACAGAAAGAAAATACTGAACACATCTGCTAACGTCTTTATATGCCAAACATGAAATGTACAGCACTGAGGCTGGAGGAGTCTCTGTTTAAAACTCACCATGCTTCCTCGATGAAGCCAATGACAAACTTTCTCACTTCTATAGACTTGTCCGTCTGAAAGGCAATCAACTCCTAAAAGAAGAACAAGGAGAAAGAATGATGAATCAAAGTGTTAGTTTGGTGTAGCTCTACTGCACAATGTGTTGTACTGAATACAGCTCGTGTAATAAAGTAGCTCCATTACAGGTGCAACCACAGTAAGGTCACAAAGCTTCATCCAGGTTGACTTACATCCAAGAAATTGTCAAGAAGAGAGGGATCCTTGTTAATGATGAGCTCCTGAACCTAAAAAAGAGGAGTTGATGTATTTAATAGTCTTCCACACACTTACTGCTCAATAGGCTTCATAACTGGGCCCAGGCAGGGGCCAACAGCAGCTCAATGACTAGGACAGGTTGCAGTACATTGCTATGCAAAGTAGCCAAGTAATGGTTGGAAAACTTGTGTTTAGGGAACATTCAGTCATTTGCACAGATGCAACTCATTGTGCATACAAACAAATAACATGAAACTGATTTGCATCTATATGAACAGTAAAGAAAATGTATATATATAATAAAAAAACACACACCTGTTTGAGCACATTTAGCTTTTCATCTGTCGCTATGAGGGCAGCCTGATTCAGGAGATCCACCACCTGGAACAGAACACGCTAAATGAATGCACTTTTCCTTAACCATACTAATTCTCTTATTGTTCACATGTAAGTGTAATAACTGCTTTCCTATACTTCTGCTCAGCTGGCCTAGTTTACCAGCTCATCCACTGCTTACTGAGATTGATGGTAAAGTGTTTCAAGTTCATGATCTTAAGTTCCCTTTGCCACACTATTCCATAGCAGCACTATGTATGTGCACTAGAACAACAGTGCTACATGTAAGGAGGTAAAGGAGGTTTCTAGAACAAACGCAACAAGCATTGCCTTCGTTGTGTTGAAATGCATTTGAGGATCAAAACAACCCTGAGAAGTACAAGAGATGATTTGATTCATTTATCAATTCATATTATGCAAATATGAGGATTTCCTCCACCGTGTGAATCGCACTGCTCTTGCAGGTGTTTTTTCCAAATGTTTAGACTAAACTAATAAGGATCAGAAACAGGTATATTGCCAAGTAGGTTAACACAAACCAGGAATGCATCTTGGTGTACATTCAAATAAAACAATGATACAAAATACAACAATGATTAAAGAATAACAACTTTAAGAAAAATATAATAACATTAAAATATAGCAATATTTAAATTGAATATATGGATAAAGTAAATGTATACTCTAACAAATATAATAAAATAAATAAGTGCAGTTACAATGTGCAGAATTCAGACAGTATTAGGATGAACAATATGTTGGTAACATATTGTATTACTAAAACCCATATCTGATCCAAGGAAAGAAACGGCTTACCCGTTCACTGGTGGTCATATCGACCACCTGGGGGATGACTTGCTGGGGATTCAGTTGAGTTTCCCCCTCCTGAGAAGAATACTCCATGATGCTGTTCTGCTTCTCTCACTATGAAGACAGCATGCTTTTCAGATCCTAGTAGACACTGCAACCTGTTTGACATCAACACAGTCAATAAGGAGGTCATTAAGAGAACAATCACAATGATGTGAGGTTAGCGTGCTAATATTAAACCTACTGGTCATACTTATTGACTTCATTGTTATATATTGTATCCCATTGAATACTGAAATACATGATATAAAGCATTCATAACAATATTCTAAAGCTGCGTTTAGCAATGAATAACACTTTGTTCTAGGCCATCGCGCTAGCCTAATGCTAACCGTGATGCTAAACCTACAAGCTGTTCTATAACATTATAATGACATATATGTGTTACTTACTTTCCAATACACACTCTTCACTCCGTCGTAGCACCAGCAGCTTAACGTGACTATCGTGACAGGCTTGATAATGTAGCAGCTTTTACATATTCAATAAGTTCAGCAACACTGCTCCATTAGGGAAGCCGCCATGTTTAATTGAAAAAGCGGTGTCGCTCTTCTTCTACGGTGGGTGAACGTGCAGACGCAGCGCCACCTGCTGGACGCATGCTGTTTCAGAAACCATTTGGACTAGAAGCACCCTTTGTCGTTAAATAATGAATGTAGTAGCTTAGTTAGTAAAGTATTACTTGATATATTTGTATATATTTGTAAGCGATATATTTGCCATGAGTTTGGAAACATTTGTCCATTGTATGTTTGTTTTAGTGCTTCCACAGACAGGTACAGATCACTCAGTACCAACAGTAGGCTTGTTTGAGACAAGCGAGACCTGCGCAGACCTGCGCAATTTCGACCAACGTCTTGCTAGTGCGTTGCATGATGGTTAGTCATTTTGTCCGACTTGCTCTGGAGGCTCGCCTACATGAGACGTTGAAATCTCGCGGGACAAAGACGCCCGCAGCCTTGAGAGCGAGGCGCGGCGAGACGGCGCAGTTCCTCTCCACGGGCTGCGGAAGCGAAATGCTTGATGGGAAACGACTCGCTGGTATCTCGAGCTGAGCGCTCATTGGTGGTTTTTACCACGTGCTGCTGATGAAACTCTCCAATTGGCTCGGCAAAAGTTTGTTGTTGTTTTGTGTCAGTTTTACGTCGCCACTTCCATTCCCATTTTTCATCATTGTTCCACAATGTTTATCATCATGAAATTAATATCTATATATTTTATACTATACTTGCATTGCTTACCGTTTTCATACTTTATATATCTTAGCATATTCATACACACTGTTCATACTGCTCACAGGCTGATATCTAGTGTATTCATAGCCCTCACTGTTTATTCATCATTCAATTCATTCTATATTTTATTCTATTGTGTACATTACTTTTCACTTCACTGCTTGTTGCACCTGGTTAGAAGCTAAACTGCATTTCGTTGTCTCAGTACCTGTAATATGTGCAATAACAATAAAGTTGAATCTAATCTTGAGCAGGAACAAATGTATTTACTTAGTACATATCTGACATTAACGATTAAACACATGTGTGCATTCTTTATAAATGCAAACCGAGTCAAGCCGACTCCGGAGGTGGCGGTATGCACCTTCAAGCTGTTTGCAATCCGCCAAAAAACAGAGAGAAGAAGAAGAAGAAGACGAAGCCGACTCCGAGCTGTCCGACTTCAGGTGAGCTTTTTGAGAGCTCCCCCGGCTGCGATCGGCTATTCTCGTCTACTTTCGAGGCGAGCCGCAACGCGTCTCAAACAAGCTGTCACTAGGCTTCTTCTTCTGCTTCTTCTTCTTCTTCTTCTTCTCTCGGTTTTTTGGCGGATTGCAAACAGCTTGAAGGTGCATACTGCCACCTCCGGAGTCGGCTTGACTCGGTTTGCATTTATAAAGAATGCACACATGTGTTTAATCGTTAATGTCAGATATGTACTAAGTAAATACATTTGTTCCTGCTCAAGATTAGATTCAACTTTATTGTTATTGCACATATTACAGGTACTGAGACAACGAAATGCAGTTTAGCTTCTAACCAGGTGCAACAAGCAGTAAAGTGAAAAGTAATGTACACAATAGACAGAATAAAATATAGAATGAATTGAATGATGAATAAACAGTGAGGGGTATGAATACACTAGATATCAGCCTGAGAGCAGTATGAACAGTGTGTATTAATACACTAGATATATAAAGTATGAAAACGGTAAACAGTGCAAGTATAGTATAACATATATAGATATTAATTTCATGATGATAAACATTGTGGAACAATGATGAAAAATGGGAATGGAAGTGGCGACGTAAAACTGACACAAAACAACAACAAACTTTTGCCAAGCCAATTGGAGAGTTTCACCAGCAGCACGGGGTAAAAACCACCAATGAGCGCTCAGCTCGAGATACCAGCGAGTCGTTTCCCATCAAGCATTTCGCTTCCGCAGCCCGTGGAGAGCATGGATGTATAATACTAGACATTTGTCACTGTCACTACCCGATCCGTCCATGGATGTATAATAAGAACTGGAAACAGCGTGGGAGGCGGGGCCTCATTCATTCCTATGAGAGTTGCTCATTAGCGCATGATGATAAAATGGCCCAACTTTTGAGAGAGTGAAACGTCACAGATTACCCGGCATGCCTGAGAAGTACCCGTATGTGCGCTCATAGCGCATGCGCAACTTTAACCAAAATGCTCGTTCACATCAAGTACGTCAATTTGCGTACACGTAACATCACCGCACGTTCATGACAGCATGGATGGATTTGATATTAACGAGGCGGCAGTTAGCAGCTAGCGGCTAGCTAGTAATTATGCTAATGTACACATCAATCGTTATGCACTTATATTACGCTGGAACAGGATCTAGTGATATCCAAGCAACAGAGCTTCATTTAGCATGAACGAATGATTGCACTGTATATATATATACTTATAATAATAAGTCATATTAACTTTATTTAATACAACATTTACGGTACAAGATTTAATCATACAGCCCATGTAGTATGATAATGAATTACAGCAAACATGTGCAATATATCCATTATTACAGCTCCGTGGGATGGCAGTAAGACGATATGGGTCCGTTCTTATTGTGCATCCAAGGGTAAAGATAAACGCAACTCACATTGGTTTCTCAAACAGCATCTCTGTAAACTACGTGTATTGTATTCACTGAATTTCACTCTCTGCCTTTATAGGCCATAAGGTGAACCCTGTTATCGTTTCATCCCGCTCCACAGAAGTGGAACTACACAATCTTTAGTTCATAAAAAAGAACGAGTCATGCTTATCCACCAAAAAAAAGTTTGTCGCTAAAATTCCTGTCAATTCTTCTAGGCACGTAATTATTGGCTGAACTAGTCCCTTCAAAGCGTAATAATATCTTGGTCAAAAGTAGTGCCACGGTTCGTCACGTGATCGTGCTACACCAATTGGGTAGCTGCATATTGTCAACAGAAGTGAAAGATGGCCGCCTACATGGTTACGCTAAACCAGACCAAATGGATTCTAAACAGTGCTGTATGCTTGTTTTATGTCATGTTTTGTCATATGTCTTAATACATCACTAAGTCCGAGGTATTTGCGTTATATACGCGGTATTTGTGAGAGGTAAAAGAAAGTCATTTGCTGTTGCATGTGAGAAAGATGACTACCTTAAGGCTTTTAGAAGTTTAGGTACTAACTTTAACTTGGAGCAATCAACATTTGCACTTCTTTGCCGGTATGTATGTCACCTATATGATCAGCCAGCAGCCGAAAATGTAAATGATGCTAGGTACAAGGCTTTCTGTATGGCATCATCGGCCTTGCCAGAATGAAGCATTCCCCCTACTCCTGATGCCCTCCATCAGCACTGCAAAAGGGCAAATTACCAGGCAGCAATAATGAGGTCCTGTCTCAAAAGAGAAATAAATGCTCCATCACCTGCTGGATATGGTTGGGAAATAGAGGATGGGAACTTACACGTCACCTGGATGACAAGAAATCCTGCCCCTGACAGTGTGTTGAATGTGATACACTGCAGCTGCAAAGAGTCTGCCTGTGAGAAAGGCAGATGTTCATGCTTCTCTGCAGGACTCTGTTGAACAGACTTATGTCGTTGCTCAAATTGTGCAAATAAAAAAGAAACTGAGGAAGAGAACGATGACTGCCCTGACATTGACAGTGAGGAATAGGAGTGTCCTTATTCTGTTTTGTACTGTTTTCTATGTCATACCTTTTATATTTGTAATAAATCTCGTTTTTATGGTTCATCAGTGTTGTTTTCATTTGTGGAGGGATGAATGAGTAAATAAATGAATCAATGGACATTGGTATAAGTACTGCATTTTATTGATCTAAATTACTTAACGTAACAAGTTAACCTTCTTCTTGGACGCAGCTATGTATGAAATCAAGTCATGTTTATTTTAAGAGTGCATTTAACGTGTACAGGGTAACAATAACAACAGACAGACAGACAAAAAGTCCTCAGTCTAATGGAATAATCCACGAGCTCAGCCAATGAACCTAGCGATGCAAACATGGTAGTCCAGGAATGTTGTTGTAGCTGGAGTTGGCTGATAAACGCTGCTAGCCAATGTTGATTCGATGGTCAACTCTGTTCCCAGATAGTAAAACCTCTCACAAATACCGCGTATATAACGCAAATACCTCGGACTTAGTGATGTATTAAGACTAGGGCTGTCAGTCGATTAAAATATTTAATCGCGATTAATCGCATGATTGTCCATAGTTAATCGCGATTAATCGCAAATTAATCGCACATTTTTTATCTGTTCTAAATGTACCTTAGAGGAATATTTTTCAAGTTTTTAATACGCTTATCAACATATGAGTGGACAAATATGCTTTATGCTAATGTTTATTATCATTTGAACAATGACAAATATTCTCATGAATATTAAACCCAACAACCTCTGAACATTACAAATATTCGCCTCAATTCAACCTGGAACCTCTCATACAATAATACAATACAAATGGTGTGTGTGTGTGTGTGTGTGTGTGTGTGTGTGTGTGATGGATCGTTGGAGCTATGTGCAACTCAAGGCATATGCTCGAACGGGAGCTGCCTGGACGCTGCAATCATGTTGCGCACTATCCGTGCTGAGTGTGCTGACTTTTCGTACAATGTCCCACTGTCTGGCTTCCTGCATAAAGTCAAGTGCTCGGCGCAGTTGTGGCGAAATGTCGCTCCTCTGTTTTCATTTAAACAGCTCCTTATATCCGTTAGCGCAGCTAGCTAGCACCAGATGCTAACAACAACAACAACAACAATGCACGTAAGGTCTCTCTCTCGCTCGCTCGTGCCACACATACACACACCCTCCCGGTCCTCCCAATAGCCAGTCGGTGCCTGCCGGTGAGCGTGGAAGTGTGATCTGCCGCAGGCAGGCAGCAGGAGCGGGGCTGTCAGCATCAGCTTGTAGATGGTATTTTAAACTCGATGAGCTCTGAAACTTGCGTTAATCGCGTTAAAATAATTAGTGGCGTTAATTTTGTTTTGCGTTAACGCGTTATTAACGCGTTAACTTGACAGCCCTAATTAAGACATATGACAAAACATGACATAAAACAAGCATACAGCACTGTTTAGAATCCATTTGGTCTGGTTTAGCGTAACCATGTAGGCGGCCATCTTTCACTTCTGTTGACACAATATGCAGCTACCCAATTGGTGTAGCACGATCACGTGACGAACCGTGGCACTACTTTTGACCAAGATATTATTACGCTTTGAAGGGACTAGTTCAGCCAATAATTACGTGCCTAGAAGAATTGACAGGAATTTTAGCGACAAACTTTTTTTTGGTGGATAAGCATGACTCGTTCTTTTTTATGAACTAAAGATTATGTAGTTCCACTTCTGTGGAGCGGGATTTCTTTTCTAAAGGACTTTTCAAGGTTCACCTTGCGGCCTATTAACGGCTCGTTGTAGCTCCAATAGCTCCAGCCCCCACCCCATGGATGTATAATAAGAACTGGATACAGCGTGGGAGGCGGGGCCTCATTCATTCCTATGAGAGTTGCTCATTAGCGCATGATGATAAAATGGCCCAACTTTTGAGAGAGTGAAACGTCACAGATTACCCAGCATGCCTGAGAAGTACCCGTATGTGCGCTCATAGCGCATGCGCAACTTTAACCAAAATGCTCGTTCACATCAAGCACGTCAATTTGCGTACACGTAACAGCACCGCACGTTCATGACAGCATGGATGGATTTGATATTAACGAGGCGGCAGTTAGCAGCTAGCGGCTAGCTTGTAATTATGCTAATGTACACATCAATCGTTATGTACTTATATTACGCTGTAACAGGATCTAGTGATATCCAAGCAACAGAGCTTCATTTAGCATGAAAGAATGATTGCACTGTATATATATATATATAGGCCTATATATACTTATAATAATAAGTAATATTAATTTTATTTAATACAACATTTACGGTACAAGATTTAATCATACAGCCCATGTAGTATGATAATGAATTACAGCAAACATGTGCAATATATCCATTATTACAGCTCCGTGGGATGGCAGTAAGACGATATGGGTCCGTTCTTATTGTGCATCCATGGGTAAAGATAAACGCAACTCACATTGGTTTCTCAAACAGCATCTCTGTGTAAACTACGTGTATTCACTGAATTTCACTCTCTGCCTTTAACGGCTCGTTGTAGCTCCAATAGCTCCAGCCCCCACCCTCCCTGTGAGCACAGTGTGCTCTGATTGGTCGGGACACGTAACATGAACGTGCCGGGTGGCGCGGTCCCGTGGGTTAGATGCGCGTTCATAATGCAGAGGGAAATAACTCTCAGAATAACGTTATTAGCACATTATTACAACTTGAGGAACGAATGTTTTTAATAAGGGCTATACAAGTGTTCATACTGGGTAGTTTATTTAGTTTAAAAAAAATTATCCAACGATTTACAGACCATTCTTTCCCCATGTAAGTCAATGGGAAAAAGTGTTTCCGGGCCTGGCAACCAAACGGAAGTGTAGTACCGCCGTTTGGCCAGCACGAATATTTTCATGTGAGTCCGGCGCACTTCCTGGGGGCTTGCCCCACCCTCCCTGTGAGCACAGTGTGCTCTGATTGGTCGGGACACGTAACATGAACGTGCCGGGTGGCGCGGTCCCGTGGGTTAGATGCGCGTTGATAATGCATAGGGAAATAACTCTCAGAGTAACGTTATTAACACATTATTACAACTTGAGGAACGAATGTTTTTAATAAGGGCTATACAAGTGTTCATACTGGGTAGTTTATTTAGTTTAAAAAAAATTATCCAACGATTTACAGACCACTCTTTCCCCATGTAAGTCAATGGGAAAAAGTGTTTCCGGGCCTGGCAACCAAACGGAAGTGTAGTACCGCCGTTTGGCCAGCACGAATATTTTCATGTGAGTCCGGCGCACTTCCTGGGGGCTTGCCCCACCCTCCCTGTGAGCACAGTGTGCTCTGATTGGTCGGGACACGTAACATGAACGTGCCGGGTGGCGCGGTCCCGTGGGTTAGATGCGCGTTGATAATGCATAGGGAAATAACTCTCAGAGTAACGTTATTAACACATTATTACAACTTGAGGAACGAATGTTTTTAATAAGGGCTATACAAGTGTTCATACTGGGTAGTTTATTTAGTTTAAAAAAAATTATCCAACGATTTACAGACCACTCTTTCCCCATGTAAGTCAATGGGAAAAAGTGTTTCCGGGCCTGGCAACCAAACGGAAGTGTAGTACCGCCGTTTGGCCAGCACAAATATTTTCATGTGAGTCCGGCGCACTTCCTGGGGGCTTGGGTCACTACCATGGATGTATAATAAGAACTGGATACAGCGTGGGAGGCGGGGCCTCATTCATTCCTATGAGAGTTGCTCATTAGCGCATGATGATAAAATGGCCCAAATTTTGAGAGAGTGAAACGTCACAGATTACCCGGCATGCCTGAGAAGTACCCGTATGTGCGCTCATAGCGCATGCGCAACTTTAACCAAAATGCTCGTTCACATTAAGCACGTCAATTTGCGTACACGTAACAGCACCGCACGTTCATGACAGCATGGATGGATTTGATATTAACGAGGCGGCAGTTAGCAGCTAGCGGCTAGCTAGTAATTATGCTAATGTACACATCAATCGTTATGTACTTATATTACGCTGTAACAGGATCTAGTGATATCCAAGCAACAGAGCTTCATTTAGCATGAAAGAATGATTGCACTGTATATATATATATATATAGGCCTATATATACTTATAATAATAAGTAATATTAACTTTATTTAATACAACATTTACGGTACAAGATTTAATCATACAGCCCATGTAGTATGATAATGAATTACAGCAAACATGTGCAATATATCCATGATTACAGCTCCGTGGGATGGCAGTAAGACGATATGGGTCCGTTCTTATTGTGCATCCATGGGTAAAGATAAACGCAACTCACATTGGTTTCTCAAACAGCATCTCTGTAAACTACGTGTATTCACTGAATTTCACTCTCTGCCTTTAACGGCTGGTTGTAGCTCCAATAGCTCCAGCCCCCACCCTCCCTGTGAGCACAGTGTGCTGTGCTCTGATTGGTCGGGACACGTAACATGAACGTGCCGGGTGGCGCGGTCCCGTGGGTTAG